>SNQJ01S0089353.1:18679-34442 GCA_010110895.2 Picea sitchensis
AGAATTTAGATGTGTCTGAATAGTAAACAATGATAAATAGGCAAGTTTGTTAGAAAAATAGGACCGCAGAGCAATAAAATAAAACAAATGTGGAAACAAAACACAGAAGATAGACAATACAATAGAGACCCAGATTCACGTGGTTCACCCAGTGTGGGCTATGTCCACCAGATAAATTTCTAGGTCCTTCCTTTATTATTATCCAACAAATGAAGGGATACAACCTGCAATAAAACCCATTGTAACTTCCTCTTCTTTCTCTCACAGTCTCCTCTCTCAGAATACAATACTCACCATAATGCACAGCCACAATACATTTCCCTCATAACAAAGGGTTGCCTTCTAGGGAAAAAAACCCTAACATAATTTCTACCATTAGATTTGCGACCTTATAATGAACGGTCTAGATTTACAATGAAATTACAATATGCATTTACAAGGAAATTTTTCCTTCAGGAGCTCGCTTTCCCCCGAACACCCCAGCCTGGGGAATAGGCTCCCCAGACCCCGCAAAGGGGGTACCCCCCCTCTACAGTCCCCCACGTGGAAGAGTGTACATACTTTTGAGGTGTAAAGTCTTCATGAGGTATAAACATGGCTGAAAACCACAAGACCTCTGAGTCATGAAGATAATCAGGCTCCACAACCAACAAAGCTTACAACAGATCCTCTACCGCATCAAGAATCTATCAATCAAAGGCAAATTTTAATCCTTAAAATCAACAATACGTTCAAATAAGATGAAGAATAGAACAGAGAACATAGAAGACAAATATGATCAAAAAAATCATATGAATCTTCAATAACATACAATTTAAAGCTACATGCCCCTTCGGCTTACAAACTGAAATAAATAGTCATAAACATTTCTCAAAACCTCCCTCCGGTCTTGGGCCGAGCCCCTCCCTCTTATGTCATTTATCAGATGTATTTATAATCAGAATAGTAGACATGTCTTGATACTTAAGTGCCTCTTTTCCAGCCCTGTGTGTCTTCTCTTGTCTATCCCATTCCTTTCATCAGAAGGAAACTCTGATTAGTATGGGCCTACAAGAAAAACTACCCTCCTTGGTACTTTGGGCTGACAATTTTCTATCCCCTCGGTCATACCCTCCATGCTTCCATTTAAGGGGGTAGTCAATTTTTCAACCACCAATCCTTCTTTAATTAACTGATTTCTCCTTGGGATTAGGATGAGGCCTAACACCTGGTTTGTTGCCATACGCTTCTCTCGGATTGGACCCTCTATAAGAACATGATTGTGGAAGCTTCCAAGGGAGGTTTTGATCCACACCGCTCCGACCCATGCAATCCACCACCAACTGCCACTTACCTCTTTAAATATATTGTGGTTTCGATTGCGGGACTGCTCTAAGATTTTAGTGTTCAAGCACTTTTTGTCCCCGTAATGAAGTGTTGTTGTCGATTTGTTGCAACCTGCGATCTGGGAACGCCCTACTTTTTTTAGTGCCCCCGCTAAAATTTATTTGTATGCCAACTCCAAAATCCTTTTAACCATGTTTTAGATATGGAGCCAATTTTGGCGCTTGGCAGCTTTCAATGCCGAGAAAGAACATCTCCCGAAGGACGATCTCATGAATCTGACATGGTGGCATGATGTCATTGTGCTTTCACAACTACTGATGGAAGAGTGCCATGTGTCTTCGACACTTCGACACTTTGGGCTTCGAGAGTTCTGGATTGTGAAGCATGAAAAACTCTCAGAGTGGTACGGGCCCAAAGTGATGTGGTACCCTGAAATGAATGCTATACATTTTCGGTGGATAATTTCCATGTGTTGAGTTGGAAAAAACCCATGGAGTGTGTTGTCACATTAATTTGTAGGGGGGGATGTTTTCCTAAGAAGTGGACCCCCTTGGAGAAAAATCACAATAAATGGGTTAAAAACCCACTTATCCTAAGTTATGTGTACAGGCGTGTCATGCTAAGGAGTGCGTGGATTTGGGTGGCCTAGATATACGCACTCATATCTATGACATAGGGACCATATCAGACCCCCCTCGCCATTCTACATTTAGCGTAAGGTGGGGGGGGGGTTGAGGTGGTGGTTTTAAATTGTGGGCCCCCCACCAACATGTCTCCCTCTTCTTAAATCGGACCCCCCTGCCTAAAACATCTTACTTCTACCTACCGCCTCTGAGTAGACCACTTACCACCACCTCTTACCACTCCCGCCTCCCACTGACATATGTCCTCCACTCACCATCGGACCATGTCCCCTTATCACTCTCACCTATCATCTCCTTCCAGGTGTTCTACCACTCACCTCCTCCTGGGTAAATGGCCCCCATCCCATCTACTGCCACGGACTTTCCTCTGCCCCCCACATCATCACCTCGTGCCACTTCATTGTTGTCATGTCCCGACATAGCACCAACGTTTTACACCATCCGTACTTTCCCGGTCACCTGCCACATCCTACAAATGAAGAGCTGACTTGAGACTCCCCAATCTCGAGGAAGCAATTATTAAAGTAGTCGGTGGTGGTTGGACATTGTTTTCACCATTAATGGAAAGATTGGAAAGGGACTGTTAGCTGGTCAACTCACTTGCAGGCCCATTCTAGAATGCGATTGCATTTGATTGAACTTCATGACTAGCCAAATACTGCATGCATAGTCTAACAGGAGGCATGAAGACATAACACCTTTAATGTAATAGTTAGAACTTGCTGCTATGAGCTGGTTCTAGGTATACGTAGGCATTTTCTCCATTTTGTTAGGGTCGATGGTAGAGCTACGCTCCCGATTGTAATGTTTTGATGAGGCCTCTGGTTCTCTGGCTATGAACTGATACTTGAGACTTCTTGTTTAATGGTAGCCAACTTCTTATTTTATTTATTTTCTTCTGACTCTAAAATCTTGGGAATGGATGATCCAGTCGGGTGTTGTGGCTATAGTATAGTGTAGGTTTGACTATATCTGTTGTTACAGCGTTTTCAGTTTCTTGAAGTTTTCAGATCCAAGAGGATCTTGTATCTGAGACTTTTCCTCCAAAGTTTGTTGGAAGACCGGATGTCCAGAGCATACCTTCATACCTTTCTCATCTTTCTTCTACCCACTCACCACTATACAAACTTACTAGCTTAAGTTAGATCAAGACCTCACTTATTTATGCATCTCCAACCCAGTTTTTTGAGTTAAAGCGATATAATCCTGAGACTGCATCCATTAGACCACCCTAAAATTCACTTACTGTGACATACAAACTGATGGGCCTTGGGCTTACTTCTGCTGCAATCCAGAGGTGACTTCCAACGCTAACATTTCTAGTGTCGTTGTCTCGGACAAAGTTGAAGATTTTCCCTGGGATTGAACGACGAAGCTTACTGGTTTTGAAGGTGCATCAGAGCCCAGTACATAAATATTGCAACTTTTCACCTGGCGAATCCACTGTGGTGACTCTGTTAAGGCTAATCCACTGTGGTGGCTTCCAAAGACAGACACATGAGGTCGATTCCCCAGCTACCCTTAGCAACACCTGAAGCCGACCTAGAGAAAATTATCAGAAAGGGAAAGGCCCTTCGAGAGAGTACTTATGCTGTTGAACTAGGTATTTCTGACGATTTTCACTATTCTATAGGAACTCCAATTTCTTCTTTTCAACCTTCTATTATACCTGTTGTTGGATTTTCCCGAACTTTAAATTTTGGGAGTTTTCCTGCTAAGTTTTCCCCTCCCGGTTTGGGATTGGAGGGAGAAAGCCTTGTCAGTCCACTCTCCCCTGAAATTATATCGTGGTTTAGACCCAACGCCTTAGAATATTTTCCTACCCTAGGCTTCACCAGTCCTCCTCCTATTACTGTTGCCACTACCACATCAAGAGAGACCCCAGTTCCCTCAAGCCCTCCAAATCTTTCTCCAAATCCTTTGTTGTTTCCCTTTCCTCTTGGAAGCTCAGTTCCAACCTCCCCTGTTCTAACACCTTCACCTCCTAGTTCTCCTCCACCTCACATCCCTATGGTAGGTGCTTATCCTCCTAGGAACAGAATGGATGCCATATTGGCTACAAGATATGCCCCCCTGGTCTCACCTCAACCCATGAATTCTCTCCCTGCTAGAGATTACCTGAAATATATGCCCAAGTTCAGTGGAGAAGAGGAAATAATTGTTGAAGATCACCTTGTTGCCTTCTACAACTATGGAGACAATCTAAATATTGAAAATGAATATGTCTGGATGAGATTCTTTGTCTAGATCCTTGATGGTTTGGTTAGAAAATGGTTTGGGGGATTTACCCCTGGATCTATTATCGAGATTGAAGCTCTAGATGGTGTTTTCTTGAGACAGTGGGGGGATAAAAATGAATTCATGTATTATATCATAGAGTTTGGATCCCTGAATATGAAAGAGGGAGAATCTATCTCTGACTTCTCCAAAATATTCAACAAAATGTACAACAAAATACTTGTTGAGATAAATCCCACAGAGGCCTCTGCCAAAATCACTTATGCTAGTGCCTTTGACCTTGATTTCTACCTCCTATTGAGAGAGACAAGAGCTACTTCCCTAGCTCATATGAAATATGTAGCCCTAGAGGTGGAGTCCAATGTATTGGTAGTTAACAGACTAAGGAATAAAGAAGAAAGAATAAGAGGGATATCCAAATCCTCAACCTCTGGGTCTTCTACATCACAACCTCAGGTGGACAAATTAACCAAGATGGTGAAATCATTATCTACAAAGATGGAGAGGATGAAATTCGAGGGGAAGCAAAGTTATAAAAGTGACCAAAATACTAAAAGTAGAGGCAACTTCAGAAGGCATATTAACAACGCCTCTCAGATGATGAAAAGGGAACAAAAGAATAGAGATAGGGACGATCAGAAAATTCAAACCCCTCTCCAAAATAAACTTGTGGCAGATGATGAAGGAAAGGATGAAGAGATAGATCCTAAAATCCATTGTCTTGGAGACACCTCCCCATTCCCTCACTTAAATCAATATGCATATGAGGAATCCCTCATGAACAGTCAAATAAATTAGCCGAGGAAGGGGGAGAAGGCTAACAACAGTCCCAATAAATACAACCTCCAGTCTAAGAAGAAAGAAGAGAAGTCTGACATCCCTGAGCAGCCTTCCAGAGAAGATAATCCTATCAAAGATGCATAAAATAGAAGCAAAGAAAGGAAAGCTCAAGCCCCCTCATCAGTAGATAAAAATATTTTCCCAGAAATGAGAGAGATTCTAAAGCTCCCATCCTCTTTCAACTTTGAGCATGAAATTCAAAAAATCAGAATTCTTGTACCCCTTTCAGAGACGGTCAAGAATGAAGATTTTAAAAGAAGCCTCTCTAAAATATTGATGCCTGCAACCCAAAATAATTTGACAGACTCAGTAAATCTCCAAGATGAGAAGCCAACAGTCATCCTAAGTCCTATGGTAGAAGATAGAGATGATTCATTCACTCCCTTCTACATGTCCCTGAATATACATGATAAGGTGCTGCATAACTGTCTGATGGACTCAGGGGCATCTCATAATCTCATGCCAAAAACTATCATGGATGAACTGGGACTAGAGGTCACAAAATCTTATCATGATTTGTACTCTTTTTATTCAAGGAAAGTGTAATGTCTTGGGGTCATCAAAGACCTAGTTGTGACCTTGTTTCAACTGCCCATGAAAAGTGTGGTGATGGATATCATGGTGGCCGATGTTCCTCCCATATTTTTCATGCTTTTGTCAAGGTCTTGGGTAAAAAGACTTGGGGGAACATTGCAGATGGACCTGATATATGATACCATTCCTGTGTTTGGGGGAGGACATAGGAGATTGTATAGAGAAGATCAATTATCCTATATTGTCAGTGATGAAGCAGATCCCACCAAACATCCTATTTTCACCCTGGACACTAATTTAGGATCCATCTTACTATAGTTTTTTGACGCCCCAAAAAATCCTCTTGATATCAGAAAGTAGTCCATTACCCCCCTTGAATATTCTCCTCCAATTACCTCTATGTGGAAATTGTTCTTTGATGGGGCCTCTTCTAGAGAAGATGCTAGTGCTGGAGTGGTCCTTGTTTCCCCTTCTCAAGAAACCATATTGTTTTCGTAAAAATTAGAATTTGAAGCTATCAACAATGTCATAGAGTATGAAGCTCTAGTTTTGGGCTTGAGAGATACAAAGGACATGAAGATTGAAAAGTTAGCAGTGTTTGGCGATGCTGAGTTAATTATTTGGCAGGTCAAAAATATTTACCAGGACAAACACCCTCGGCTCAAGAGTTACAGAAATGAAGTGTGGGACCTGATTGAAATTTTTTTATTGACCTTCAACATTTCATTCATCCCTAGAGAAGAAAATAYAGTGGTCGATTCTTTGGCTATCTCAGCAAGCAATTTCAGAGTTCCTCTGCCACCCAAACTTAGGTATGATGTAGAAGTGAAATAAAAGCCCTATATACCTGACAATGTCAAGCATTGGAAGGTGTTTGAGGATGATCTTGAGATAAAAAGTTTTCTTAAGACAATTGATGAGTTTTTAGCGTTGCACATCGATCAAGATCCTGACTCTAGAGTGGGTCCTCATGGTGATATTTTTCTAAGAAAGATTGTTGATCATCATATCATCCAATTTCCTAGCAATCACATCCCAAAGGGACTAGTCCTTTTGGAAATATTATTTGAAAGAAACGATGTGGTAGTAAAGGGTAAAGTTTCGAATGGGGAGGCTGATGTGATTGAGTGCAATATTGGCACAGAGCAGGATCCAAAATTTGTCAAATTCTCAATTAGTTTGTCAAGGGAGTAGAGGATCGAGTATACTGAGTTGTTAAAAGAATTTGCTGATGTGTTTGCCTAGACTTATGAAGACCTCAGAACATATGACATCAGCGTTATGGAGCATAAGATCCCCTTGAAGGAGGAAGCCAAACCATTTAGATAGAAGTTGAAATAGATAAATCCTATGTTACTTCCTATCATGGAGAAGGAGGTAAAGAAGTTGTTGGATGCCCAAATTATTGTTCCCCTGAGATATTTTGAGTGGATAGCCAATCTAGTCCCAGTAAGAAAGAAAAGTGGAGAAATCAGACTCTGTTTCGATTTCAGAAATCTGAACAGGAGCTCTAGGAAGGACAATTACCCGCTGCCAAAGATGGAACATATATTGCAGAAGGTAACAGGTGCATCTAGGATTTCCATGATTGATGGATTTTCTGGCTACAATCAGATCTTTGTTTTACCCGAGGACAGATAAAATACAACATTTACCACTCCTTGGGGTACATTCATGTATACCAATATGCCCTTTGGATTAATGAACGCAGGAGAAACCTTTCAGGGAGCCATGGGCATTGCCTTCATTAGGGAGAAGGATAAATTTGTGGTCATCTATCTAGATGAAATAATAATCTTTTCTAGATCTAATAAAGAACATTGGTGTCATCTAAGGAAGGTTTTCTTGAAATGAAGAAGGTTTGGTATTTCCCTGAATCCTAAGAAATCATTATTCGCTATGAAGGAGGGGAAATTATTGGGGCACATAGTATCATCTGAGGGAGTCAGAATTGATCCTAGAAGGGTGGAAGCAATCCAAACACTATCACTCCCAATATCCAAGAAAGAGGTTCAATCCTTCCTAGGAAAAATTAATTTCTTAAGGAGATTTGTTTCCAATCTTGTTCAATTGGTGAAGCATATCACAGTCATGCTGAGAAAAGGGAATGAAGTAAAATGGAAAGTTGATCCCAGAGAATCCTTTAAGAAGATCAAGAAGGCTTTGACTGAGGCACCTATGCTTATCAGTCCTGATTATTCCAATGATTTTTTGATTTTTCCTTTCACTTCATTCGACACAGTGACAACTGTTTTATTGCAAAAAAATGAAAAAGGGTTGGACAAACCTATTTCCTTTTTCAGTAAAGCGTTAAGAGTTGCAGAGGAAAAATATGACATCATGGAGAAGAAAGCCTAAGCATTGGTGAAATCCCTCAAGGATTTCAGGATCTATGTCCTTCATTCAAGGATTATTGCATATGTCCCTTTAGTTGTTGTGAAGGACATCCTCATTTAGCCTGACATAGATGGGAGAAGGAGCAAGTGTATTTCCAAAATCCTTGAGTTTGATCTAGAAATAAAACCCACCAAGCTAGTTAAAGGCCAAGGTTTAGCTAAACTGTTGGTTGAATCTAATTGCAGATATTTGGGGGTAAAATTCATCAACACTTGCTCAAAGGGTCAACAAGATGAGTTTGCTAATAAAAATCCTCAGGGCACCCCTCCATTGGAAGAATGCACATGGTATAAAGATATTATATGTTTTCTTCAAGAATTAAGACCCCCTGATGGAATGGGGAAGAGAAAGGCAAGAGATTTAAAGCTCAAAGCAATTAAATATTGCCTTATTGACCAAGTATTTTATTGGAAGGACCCTCTAGGTGTTCTTATGAGATGTTTAGAACCACAGGAGGCCCAAAAGATTATGTTCGACTTTCATGACAGCCTGTGTGGGGGACATCATTTCTGGAGAACCACATCCTATAAATTTCTTAGGGCTGGGTACTTCTTGCCTACTCTATTCACTGATGTCTGTGCAAAAATCAGGGCTTGCATCAAATGTCAAAAATTCGATGGGAAACAATAGCTCAAGTCTTTGCCATTAAAACCTCTGGTAGATTCAAGACCGTTTCAGCAGTGGGGCCTAGAATTTATTGGATAAATTCACCCTGCTTCAAGTGGTCATCATAGGTGGATCTTAACTGCCACAGATTATTTTACCAAATGGATAAAAGTTATTCCCACAAGGAGCGCTTCTCGAAAAGTGATCATTGGTTTCCTTGAAGATATTATGGCAAGGTTTGGTTATCTGAACATAATCATCACTGACAACGTTGCATCCTTCAAGGCCAAGCCATTAGTAAAATTATGTGAGTAGTTCAGGATTTCGTTAATCCACTTCACACCCTATTATCCCTAAGGCAATGGACTAGCAAAGTCTTCTAACAAAATCCTTATTAAGATTATTAAAAGATTGTTAGAAGACAATAAGAATGCTTGGGATTCAAAGATGAAATTTTCTCTGTGGGATGATCAAGTGACAACCAAGAGGTCCTTAGGAACCTCTCCTTTCCAACTTGTGTATGGGACAAAAGAAGTTTTCCCTTCTCAGCTGGCCCTACCTGTAGCAAAATTATTTCAAGATTATCAAGGAGAGCCTAACGATATGATCAGAATAATTCATCAATTGGTAGAATCCCAACAGACTAGAGAACATGTGATGAACAAAGCTCATGATCGTTAGCAGAGGATCAAGCAAGCCTTTGACAGAAAGGCAAGAAAAGAAGATTTCCAGTTGGGAGATCTAGTACTTAAATGGGATGCACCCAGATAAGAAAGGGGAAAGAATGGTAAATTTGAAGTCCTTTGGATTGGGCCCTTCAAAGTTTTTGAGATAATTTCGAATAATACCTACATGTTGCAGAATTTGGAGGGCGATGAAGATTTTGGTGGCCCTGTAAATGGGCATTTTCTGAAGAAGTTATTTATTTGAGCCATAAGTGACTCCGACATATTTGTAAATATTGTTTTTCTTTTTATTTCTGGTTTATAAGTGACTCCATAAGCCAACAACAAGGCACTGAAACTACAAAAGAGTTATTGGCATCTCACAAAGAGAAATCCATCCCCCATGGAGCCTAATGTTATCACATTAATTTGTAGGGGGGGTGTTTTCCTAAGAAGTGGATCCCCTTGGCAAAAAATGGCAAGAAATGGGTTAAAAACCCACTTATCCTAAGTTATGTGTACATAGCGTGTCACGCTAAGCAGCACATGGATTTGGGTGGCCTAGATCTGTGCACTTAGGTCTACGACGTAGGGCCCATATCAGACCCCCCCCCCACCATTATACATTTAGCGGAAGGGGGGGGTTCCGAGTTGGTGGTTTTAAATTGCGGGGCCCCCACCAACATGTCTCCCTCTCCTTAACTCGAACCCCCCCTACCTAAAACCTCGTACCGCTACCTACCCCCTCCGAGTAGAATGCTTACCACCACCTCTTACTACTCCTGCCTCCCATTGACATCTATCCTCCACTCACCGTTGGACCATGTCCCCTTATCACTCTCGCCTATCATCTCCTGCCAGGTGTTATACTACTCACCTCCTCCTGGGAATATGGTCCCCATCCCATCTACTGCCACGACCTTTCCTTTTCCCCCCACATCATCACCTTGTGCCACTTCATCACTGTCCTGTCTCGGCATAGCACCCACATTTTCCACCACTCGTACTTTCCCGGTCACCTACCACGTCCTAAAAATGCAGAGTTGACTTGAGCTGCCCTGATCTCGAGGAAGCAGTTATTAAAGTAGTCAGTGGTGGTTGGAAATTGTTTTCACCATTAATGGAAAGATTGGAAAGGGATTGTCATCTAGTTAGCTCACTTGCAGGTCCATTCTGAAATGTGATTGCATCTGACGGAACTTCAGGACAAGTTAGAGATTGCATGCGTAGTATGACAGGACACATGTAGACATAACACCTTTAAACTTTCTACTGTGAGTCGGTTCTAGGTATATGTAGGTATTTTTTCCATTTTGTTAGGGTCGATGGTAGAGTTATTCTCCCGATTGTAATGTTTTGATGAGGCCTCTGGTTCTCTGGTTATGAACTGATACTTGAGACTTCTTGTTTAATGGTAGCCAACTTCTTCTTTTATTTCTTTTCTTCTGACTTTGAAATCTTGGGCATGGATGATCTAGTCAGGTGTTGTGACTATAGTATAGTGTAGGTTTAACTATATCTTTTGTTGCAACGTTTTCAGTTTCTTGAAGTTTTCAGATCCAAAAGGATCTTGTATCTGATACTTTTCCTCCAAAGGTTGCTGGAAGACCGAATGTCCAGAGCATACCTTCATACCTTTCTCATCTTTCTTCTACCTAATCACCACTATACAAACTTACTACCTTAAGTTAGATCAAGACCTCACTTATTTATGTGTCTCCAACCCAATTTTTCTGAGTTAAAGAGATATAATCCTGAGACTGCATCCATTAGACCACCCCTAAATTCACTTACTGTGACATACAAAATGATGGGCCTTGGGATTACCTCTGCTTCAATCCAGAGGTGACTTCCAACACTAACAGAGTGGTAGGGCCTAAAGCGACATGACAACCTGACGTCACTTTGGGACTTTGACACTTCAGGCTTTGGGATATTTTGAACGCGGGCATGAATTTCTCTCAAAGTAACTTTCTTCTAGTTGACGTGGCAACCTCTTGTTATTTTGACACTTCACACTTCGGGATATTTTGAACGTAGGCATGAATTTCTCCCGAAGTAACTTTATTTTGGTTGACATGGAGACCTCTCATTACTTCGACACTTTGGGCTTYGGGAGATTTTGAACACGGGCATGAATTTATCCYGAAGTGACTTTCTTCTGGTTGACGTGGAAGCCTCTCCTCACTTCGAGATTTYGACACTTCGGGGCTTCCATCTAGTCATTAATCCTTGCGTGACTTTGAAGCTTTGAATGCATGAGAGMCATTAATMTGAACTATACATGGGATCTCAGCCATTGAAAAATTCAACCTATCTTCTTGCTTGTATTTCAATCCCGAAAAGGACTGCTCTGAATGCTATGCTTGGACATTTCCTGTGCAAACAAAGGTCTTGGATGACCTGTTGTGAGCTCAATTTTGGCAGCGCCACTTTCCAGATCTAGAGTTCATAACACCTTTGAGTTATTTTTGTCATTGCAGATGTTTGTGCTAACATCAGGCTCCAACTGGGATGGGGGCCTCCCTGTGAGGCTTCCAAGAACCTTAGAAGTTCTAGTTGCCTTATATGTTGGGATATGGAGTCATCTATGTAACCAACCTCTAAACATTGCTAACAATTTCCACTTATTCAAGAAAACTGAAAGGCCCGTTATAAACTAAGGAAATCAAGGCTCAGAAGAGATCTTATTACCTACTACAAACTTGAAGGAAAGAAAATGATCGGGAAGCACACTTAGTTCCTACACTACCCTACCTCTAACCAAGTATGCAATTTGATCAGGTAAAAGCATATTTTCACAATATCCATTTAAGTAATTTCAATACTGAGATGATCTTGTCTCTATCATTGATCAATAGATAAAAACAAAAATATACTAACAATAATAGAAAACCCTTCAGAAAGCCATATTCACCGGTGAATGTTTGTGAAATAAATCTGAAAAAATCGAATTCAACAAGGCTGCAAATGAATCTTTGAAACCAAGATAAAAAACCTGTTGATCCTCAGGAAAAAATTGCTCATCCATGAATTCCTCTTTGCTTGAAAACTGATAACCTTCTTGTTATTTCATAAGCAAATCTTGGTCATCAGGAGAGACAAATTCTTCTTTAAAATAATGATCACGAGATAATTGCACAATAGAATTTAAATCATGCCCAACTAGGAACATATGACTATCTATACAATCATTTGTTACCTCATGCTCAAAATATTTTGGAAACTGATCATAAACATGACACGCATCCCTGTCTATAGGAAAATATGAGCATACTAAAGAATCTGGTATCAAATTTAAAACATACTTACAACCTTTCTATTGTTCCAGATCTGATTCATACTCATTGTATTTTTGCTGCAAATTTGAAATATACTGCCAGTCCTCTTGCTGCTCATCTTGTGCATGAAGATTTTCAAAATAAACTAGATCTCGAATATTCTTGCTAGCATGGATTTTATCCTCGAATTCTTCAACATCTTCAAAGAAGCATTTTAAGGATGAAGACTTCCTTTCTCTCAAGATAAGGAAAATCTCTAAATGTTGAGCCATAATGTAGTATACCATGGCAGCAGTCTCAAAAGGTCGGATTTCTACTGGCACGCTATGATAAACACTATAAAAACTCTTGTTGAAGACATCCAAGGATTCCTCTTCCCCTCTCCTCAAAGCATAAAAATCAGCCAAGTACTGATAAAAGGACTTGTTCTCACCCCGACACTTTAAAAAGGCATTGCACAACTCGATCCAAGAACCAAAGGAATCAACTCTCAGACCCTTAAACCACAAAACAACATCTTTGAACAACCTCATTGTAACATTGTCATGAAATATCTCAAACTGATAAACAAATTTCTCAAAGGCCTCCAAATTCCTCTCAGCTGTAAAATGATCTTCTCTAGAGAACCAAGGAAGATACTCAAGGAAATCAAGAGGATAAGGATGAAGGTGATATGATAGCCTTAAAGGTTTAAACATCTTGTCTCTTATTCTAGTTTGAAAACTAGTGGGATGGATATGAGGTTTAACATGTTGATGGAAAGGTTCAATAGTAACAACATAAGGTGATGATATAAGAGAAGGATTTGAATCCATTTCAACCGCCTCAAGGCTACAAGAATGATCAAATTCAAGAGGGATTTCAATACAAAGCTCATCCTTATGAATAGGCTGAGGAGAAGATACAATATCAACATCTACAACAAAGGAAAAAGACATGTCTTCTTCTTCCAAGGATGGATATATAAAGGAAGGGTGATGATCATCCGAATAAACAAAGTAAAGGACAATCCTCTTGATATGTAAAGGGAAAGAGAGAAATGAGATGATAAAGAAAAAAAAGAGTTCATGGAGAAATCTCATAAGTTGATACCTGGTCATCCCCTTTTGTATGGTCATATTTTTGTCAACATGATCCTCCCCAACAGAGTCTTTGATTGTGGAGTCATCAGGTAGATGATTATAGTCAATTTTATGTGTCCCTCTCTTGTCTACCATCAAGATATGGATCTATGTCGTTCTCCTAGGGGATATATCTTCACTTTAGTCCTCGAAAATGGTGCCATTAATGTTAGCACCAAGAGTCACCCTCGAATTGGTAGAGGATAAGCCCAATACCCATCAAAATGTAAATGTATTAAAATTGTTTGAGTAGGTGGATCAACTGTTGGAAGATTGGTTGTTGTCATTGATGTCAACCCTAGTCATTGGTTTTGGATCGCAAGATTGATGAAGGTATTTGGACATGAAGGAAAATGCACATGAAGATAAAACACCCATGGATGGATAGTATATATCATGTTGTTTTTGGTGGTATGTGGAACGTCACATGGATCCTCATGGTTGAGGATAAATGAATTTTTGAAGATGACAAAGTGAACTGAAGAAGGAAGTACATGTAGGCCCTGAAGATAATTAAAGAAAAGAATTACAAAATAAAAAAGTGCCAGGTAGGCCCTAATGTTAAAAGGAAGTGACATAAATGGTATAAATAAAGATCATTGTACATTCATTTGAAATACAATTCAAATTTTAGAGGAAATCAGAAGTAAAGAAGGCCAGATTTCAAGGGAGGATGAAGTCTTTTGGTGATGTGTTCTAAGGTATGTTATTTTTAGGTCGTCTTACCATTTTGTCTATAACTTTTTTTCTATAATGATTCCGATGGTTAAATTTCTATGGTATTGAGAAGACATATCAAGGTACCTGTGGTAAACTTTTCATCTCTTCATTCGATATAATTATGGAGATACACTATGTGGAAGATAGGGTGTTTGACAAGTCCTGAAGCTAGTCAATAAACAGTTGTTCCATGTAAAACAACCATAACTTATTCATAGAGAATCCAAATGATGTGGGACAAATTTCATTGGAATGAGTATGAATGATAGTTTCGTGTGTGCACATTTCAGAATATGATGTTAAATATTGAGTGCGGTGCATTATGTACAAGTTCAGTCTCCTAAATAAACCATAATTGAATAAGGTCTACCATTCTTTCTATAACTTCCTTTTGGGGAGGATTCAAGGAGTGAAACTTGGAGAAGTTTCAAAAAATACACTGAGTAATATTATCTACAGGATCAAAGTATTCCAATAATTGAAGAATTGTAGAAGTTGAAGAATTCTCATGAAGCATTATCAGGTTCTATGTGATGGTTGGTTGATGGTGATGATTTAATGTAAAGTTCTATTATCTCTCATATATTCTTGGGTGGAAGGAAGGGGAAAGGATGGAGAGTTAAAAACTCTCTTGATATTGGAGGATTGTATCTTCCTCTTGGAGGTTTATCCCTCTCTTTATATTTGGAAGCTGTAGATACCTTTGGAATTCATTACTTCCCTTGAACAATAACTATTGATTATTTCTCATATATTGTGCATGGTGTATTGTGGTGTATTGGTGTAACTCTTATACTATTGTTCATTGATCAATGGATATAATTGAATGGTTTAAGTATAAGTTGAAAAATGTTTTAAATTTTATTTGATACTGATTCACCCCCCTCTTAGTATCAACACTTGGTTTCAGAGCAGATTACCTTCAGTACAGTTTAACCACTGGAAGGAAGATCCTAAGAAGAAATTGAAGACAACATTCCAAATGGGATCCACCATTTGATGGAATCAATTTTGAATACTGGAGTAATAGAATGGAAACTTACTTGAAATCTCTTGGGGAATATGTTTTGTTCTCAGTTGCTTCAGGATACAATCCTTTAAATAAACCAAAGACTGCAGCTCAGAAGGAAGCAAAAAGGAATAACAAATTGGCAATAGATACCATCATGGATGGATTGATAGATTCAGTGAAATCCAAGGTGGGATCATGTGCATCAACAAAAGAGATTTGGGACAAGCTACAAGACCTTTATGCAAGGGAAGAAGTAGAAGAAGAAAAAGAAGTTGAAGCAAATTTCAACATCTCATATTTCAATGAAGCAAATAGAGGTCAGTTATTTTTCTTTAATTGTGAAGGAGTAGGACATGTTGAATTTGAATTTCCTCATCCA
>SNQJ01S0089354.1:9483-38808 GCA_010110895.2 Picea sitchensis
CTTGCTAGAGTCTCCAAGCTCCTGTTCAAGCTGGGTTCTTCACACAATTCCTTCACCAATTCTCCAATTAATCTTGCTTAACCTTTTCCATGAGAATCCTATCAATATATAGGAGAGGATGAGATGGTTACATGGATGAGAATTATCCCACCAAATCAGGGAAACCAATAAAATGATAACCATTCGAATGCCAAGCCATTCTTTAGAAGATTCCCTTTTAGAACCCTCGAGACTCCTTCCTTTTTCCAAGCTTGAGAACAAGTTCGCACCCTAGGTATAGAGCATAGTGCGAGATGTTCGCACCCTAACTGAAGGTGGCCTACGAGAATGGGTCATTCTCGCACCCTAGGCTACAAGCAGCCTGCGAACTCTCTTCAAAAATATGTTTTTTGGAAAGAGATGAATGCCACTTTTCTCAGGAGAAAGTTCTTGTTGGGAGCCTGAGTACACCATCATCAATACACCATTAAGATGACCAAAATCATGGGTAACAGAATGCCCCCCAAAGTATGAGGCCGGAATCAGTGATAGCCAAAATACTTTGTAAACTACGTGTGTGTGTCGGAAACCAGGAGCGCACCTAATCGGAAACCTGCGAACAATCAAGCATCTGCAGAATATCATACTAGTTCTGAGGTAGGCATTCCCATACTCAAATCACGGACGGATGACATCATAAACATAGGTCATGGCCACCAATCATACACCGTGGATCCATGCTGTCAAAATATCGCATAGCCTCCAAGAATACACTGTGGATCCATGAAAGAAAATTCAAATAGAGACGACATAGCCACGAGACATACAAAGTGGGTCTATGTGTCGGCAAATTATACATATTCCATCACAACCTGGACCAAAGAGATAAGATCCAGGGTCTTCAATCCCGTCACCTAAAATTACGAATCTAACTATGTGATTACATGTGTCGAAGTTGAACATGGTAGAAACCACTTGATTAACGGTCATTGATGAAACCGTTAACAAGTGCGAGGGAAATCACCATTAATGTCAATGACTCCCAAGGTACACTAGTACAATCCACTGAATGTGAATAAATGAGTTGAGGTCGAACATTCGACAGAATCTCCCGATCAGGGGTCAATGATAAAAACCCACTATCGAAAGCGAGGAAACCTTGCATTGAGGCATGCAAGTTCCAAGGTACCAAATAATTTCTAAGTCTTGTTTCTGGATAATGAGATGGAGTCGACGGAACAAAACTCGTCATAGGAGGGCCTTGATGTATCCCCCATCAATGACATGAAATGAGTAACAGATTTGGAAGGTGAAACGGAGTATGATGTAATTTGAACTGGACATAGGGAAGGCCAACATGGAGAGAAAGGACAACTGCAGATGGCCGACTCAATAGAGGCTTCGTATGAACTTCTCTTGAACATATGAATGACACGACCAATGATTTGGTAGCACTGACTCAGAGACGACCCAGGATATGACCTTGTAGCAAGTCGAATGAGAGACAAATGGATTTCCCAAACCAGCTTCAGATAATGAATAGGGGTTGTCATGTTCAAGAGCGACACTTACTGCCAATAATATGAATACGAAAATACATCCCTTTCCCAAATTTCCCCCTACCATTTCTAGCGAGTACCTCTTTTTTTTACGCAAGCTTGAGGAGGATAACATATGCTTGTTGATGTAAGCTCATCATTCGGATGAGTCCCTCAGAGTATGTTTAACGAACCCTAAGAAGGAGTGGTTCGGTCCCATTACGGGTCTTTCGATGTTTGTTTAATGAGTCCAAAAAAATCGAAGGTTTTTCATGATTATAGAGTCTAGAAAAACACTTAAAAGAGAACTCTCTCAGTTCCTTTTTCGTAAAATAGTCTGATGAGACCAAAAAAGAGATAAATTATCGCCCAAAAGACGCTTTCTTCAAATACTTTAATGAGCGTGAAAATAGCAATCTTTTCATGTTTAGAGAGTTTGAAAAGATCTTAAAGAAGACTCCAGGAGGTTCCTTTTTCGTATAACCTTGTTGAGCCTGAAAAAGTGTGCTCGATTATGTTCTCATGTATTTTCGACCATGATAACGGACAAAGACCAAGCTCGAGGTTTTGTGCAAAAAACCATAAAAAACAACTTAAACATGTGATGAAAAAGAGAAGATATCCGTATCCCTGTGTATGGACGTCAAAGTCGTCATGTTTGCAAAAAGTCACACTCATAAGGGTATTAGGCATTAGGTTAGATAAATAAAACAATTATAAAAACCAATAAAAATGGCAAAAAAGTAAATATAAGTGGGTAAAAGTTCTTTTTACCATAGTCATTGTCACTTTGCCAAGATTTTAGCCCAAAACCCCTATTTTTCCCTTGAATTTCGGTGCTCGATTGCGGAACGACGACCAACCATTTGGCAAAACATCTCCGGCAGTGAGGTAAGCTCCTTGTCTTCTATCTTTTCATGGTTCAATTTTTAATTTTCATTGGTAAATTTCAAGTTTTTGAGCTTGTTTTAGGGCTCAAATTTGCACTCAAGAATTCTCGCAGGCTAGCCACATGGGACTTGTGAGAACCTCGCACTGTGCCAAAGGGGCACCTGCGAGAACCACAAAATGAAAAATTTCTTTAATGTTTGCTCAATGAAAAATGTACCAAGTCTTGAAGAGAGTTGTTGACCTTCTTCTTATGGTTCTTGTGCAGGCATTTGGATGTCACCATGGTTCTAGAATGGCATGAAAGAGAGCATGAAGAATATGATGCTATTGTTAGGAATAACCCGGGCACCGTTTCCTCTTTGCGATACTGTGGTATCCTAAAATTCTTTCAGATCCCGGGTATGAGGGCCCAAGTCAGGCTGTTGGAGTATCTCGTTCATATGTGGGACGTGGACCAACAAGTATTCCACGTAGGGGTCCACACATTGTCCTTGGATATCAAGGACATTTATTTCCTGGCAGGACTATCATGGTGTGGGTACCATGCTAGCTTGACTGGTAGCCGAGGTGGTGGGTTTCCTATGAGTGAATACTTTCGTTTGTACTGTGTTCCATAGGCGGAAAGAAGCAACGGAAAAGTGGCCATTTGGGGGGTGCAGGATTTGACCCTTCACACTATTTTGTTCACCATTGCTCATATGGCTAGGAGCACTACTCCACACATGGCTCTCTAGAGCTACTTTCAGTACGCCATAGAGTGTACTGAGCCTTGGGTCTTTAACTGGTCAGATGCAATCCTTTGTAGAGTGAAGAGGCAGTTGACTAAATGCAGAAGAGGCGACCTGAAGCAATTCAGGTATGGTTCATTGTTGGTGTCCTTTTTTCTTGAGAGGGTGCCCTTGCTGAGGTTGCAGGTTGAGTGGGGTTTATCAGCTCCAGAGGATCCGAGGATGTTAAGGTGGTGTAACCTCATGGACCGACATGTGGCTGGACCAATCATCAAATATAATGATTCCTTCTTTGACTGGTTGCGACCACAAATGCTGATGGTCGATGATTATGACTATGTCGGGTTGGACTTCCGAGGGGATCCAGACTTGGCCCTACTCGAGGGAAATCAGTGGGGGGATCTCGGTAAGAAGTACACATTTTTTACTTTTTAAATGCTTTTGTGAATTTTATCATATGCAAATTTTTTTATGTTTGTCCAAGGTCTAATTACAAAAATTCCTTTTTGATGACACAGACATGGGGCCTTATTGACCTCCGGGTACTTCTCCTATTCAGCGACGAGGAGAGGTGTCTCCAATGCCATGATGGGACACTGAATATTATGAGGCAGTGGAACAAAACTTAGAGGGTTTGACTGCATACATTCCAGACATGCCTCTTGGAGAGGTCCCGCAATGTTATCAGCGTCATATGGTGGGGGTGTCAGAGTCTGTTGGTCGACTGCTTCATAGGGTTGCCCAGATAGTCATGTGTTACTATGAACATCATCCATGATGTCACTTTATAGAAGCTATGAGCTTCAGATTTTGAAATTTTGGTCCTTGGACAAAACTTTTTTGTAAAAAAAATTTTGATCGTTATATATACATATGGCTTCTACCGACTTATCTTGTGTTGTGTGATACTTGTGATGTGATTGATTTATAAATGACCCAAATATCTGTCTAATACATAGTTAACTAATGCATCAGTTAATGTATTTAAACATCTAGGAATATGTTGATACTCAATATAATCAAAATAACATTCCAAGAGGCGAATTCGCAAATATACCCGTAACAAAGTAGGACTTCGAATAGCATAGACATTACTTAATTGTAGTACTACGAGTTGCGAATCGAGTCGCAAAACCAAGTGACGGATACTGAGCGAGATAGAATCAATCAACAATTCGATAACGACGCTATACTCTGCAATATTGTTGGTCGCACGACCAAGGCACACACCTCGTAGAGTGATAAGTTCATTTGTAGGGGCATAAATTGCCCAAGTAGCGGAAGCAAGGTTTTGAGTACTACGGATAGCGCCATCAGTGAAGCCAATGTGGAGTAGCGGAGACTCCGACATCTGGAAATCAAACACAACATCACATAAGGGCAGAGACCAGATAACGAAAAAGCATATTACAGTAACACACAAGAAGTATGATACAATAAAATACAAGTACTCGTGCACAAGTGATCTTATGCATAGTACTTCTTTAAGTACAACCCATTTCTGGGTTCACTCAAAGGGATATCGTCGTAGTCTACTAACTCGTAAGCTCATTTCTCCAAAACTCATCTAACGATATAAGGACCTCGCCACATGGCTTCAAATTTTCCATCCCCTAGTATATCTCGATCTTGTTCATAGAGGAGAACCAGATCTCCTTCGAAGAGAATGCGAGGCTTAACATGTTTGTCATATTGGGCCTTAACACATTTCTTCTGGGCTTCTATGACTAGGATAGCATCGCGTCAAGTTTCTTCTAATTGCATGAGATACAATAGATGTTCTTCCTCGGCAGAAGTGTTTGGTAGGAGTTCGACGACTAGTTTTAAGGAGGGTATCTCACATTCAATCAGGAGGATGGCTTCCAGACCATAGACTAACCGTAAAGGTGTAAACCTAGTAGCAGACTTAACGGATGTCCGGTAAGCCCACAATGCTGAAAACAACATTGTGTGCCAACTTGTTTTGTGAATCCCTATCATTCGTCGAAGCATGGTTATGAGAACTTTATTAATTGCTTCGAATTGGCTGTTGGCTTGTGGGTAATAGGGCGTTGAGTTTTCATGGCGAAGACCCAACTTTTCAGTAAGTTCAGACATCATGAAGTTTCTAAAGTGGCTACCGTGATCAGTGACGATAGCCTGAGGAACACGAAAACGAGCTATGATGTGAATGAAAATGAATAATGTTGCAGTGTTTCCAGTATTGTCAAATGTCGACATCACCTCGGCCCATTTCGTAAAATAATCTACGGCTACAATAATGTATCCATGCCCCCCGGTCGAGTGGGGGTGACATTTCATGAAATCGATGCCCCATTTTGCAAAGGGACCAACGGAGACCACAGGGTGAAGAGGAGCGGGATGTGACCGTATATTGTGATTATAGGTCTGGTAAGCATGGCATTTTTGGACGACGATTATGCAATCATTAAATAAAGAAGGCCAAAAATACCCTGCTCATAAGATCTTCTGGGTAGTAGCATACCTAGACATATGACCACCACAGGCTCCAGAATGGTAGTCATTTAAGGCTTTCTCAACTTCGTCGAACGTGAGGCAGCGTCGAAAAACTGAGTCAATCCCATGACGATAAAGAGTATCCCCGAGGATAATATATTGACGGGCTTGGTAGTGTATTCAATGCCTGTCAGTACTAGACAAATTGGTCCAGAAAGTCTGGGTTTGGAGATATATGATGATATCGACATACCAAAGATCATCGGAACTAATTAGGAAAAGGGATTCATCAGATAATGAATCGACTGCTACATTTTCCGTTTCAGAGTAGGGAAAGTCGCATATCAACTTGGAAAACACTAAGGACTTCTTGGACTTAGCTCGTTCGAAGATCCATTTGGAGTATTTTCCCCCTAGCAATTGACATGTGAGAATGTGTTTCATAGGGTTGCAGTTAGAAATTACCATAGTCTTGCGAGAGAGGATATAGTGCCGGAAATGTTGAACTGCTTGGACGGCAGCCAAGGCCAGTTTTTCGACATGTAAATGCTTGGTTTCAATAGGTGTTAGACTTTGACTTAAGTAATAGATAACATGTTCGTCATGAGAATCATCCTCTTGGACGAGAACCATAGCGATGGTCTAATCCGAGGCTGCGAGGTAGAGGAAATAATTGCGACTGTAATCGGGGGGGAAAAGAAGTGGAGCACATGTCAGGGATAGTTTCAAAGCTTCAAAGGATTTGTTTGCGATGGTATCCCATACAAATTCAAACCCCTTTTTGAGTAGTCACGTAAATCCAAGAGTTATCTTGGCGTAGTTCGGGATGAAACGACGAAGAAAGTTTGCTTTCCCTTGCAAACTTTGTAACTGACAAAGTGTAGAAGGAGGAGGGAGATTGAGAATTGCCTCAACCTTTAAAGGATCTACCCTAATCCCTTGACGTGAAACAATAAAGCCTAGAAGTTGGCTAGATTCTATGCAGAAAACGCATTTGTGAGGATTCAAGCGTATATGGTAAAACCGACAGTGGAGGAAAATGGCTCGGCGGTGGATTGGATGATCAAATCGGCACATGGAATGAGCGGGTAAGTCATCAAGATATGGCTGCACGATGTGCTTGATATCATGGAAGGCATAAGACATGGCATGTTGAAAAGTCATGCCAGTGTTCTTTAGATCGAAATGAAGTTTCCGATAGGTGAAAGTGCCCCAAGGACAAATGAAATCGGTTTTGTGTTGATCCTCAGGAACAATATTGATTTGATTATACCCAGAGAAACCATCCATTAGAGAGAAGATTTCACTATCGGCGAAATCATCGACAATCTGATCAACGAAGGGGGTAGGAAAGTTGTCTTTAGGACAGGCTTTGTTAATATCCCTATCATCAACGCATATGTGGATTCTGCCTTGTTTCTTGTCGATCGGGACAAGATTGGAAACCCAGTCAGTGAGGGCCACCGGGTAAATAAAGCCGGCTTTGAGAAGTTTCTCGACTTCAATCTTGATAGCAACCACTTTATGTGGGTGAACTGGACGAAGGCATTGTTGGATGGGTTTAGTGTCTGGGTGTGTCTTAATTTCATGTATCACAATGTTGGGGTCGATACCTGGCATTTCTTCATAGCTCCAGGTGAAGACGTCACAAAATTCTTTGAAAAGTGACTGGTAGGTGATGATTTCATCAGGGGAACACGAAGCTTCGATATGCACATTTTCGACAATTCTAGGTTTGATGGATATGTCGAGGGGAATAGTGGGTGAGATAATGCTTAAGTTCCCTTCGGAAAAAACATCATGTGTGGACTCGGGAATGGTTGAAATGATGACAATGGTCGACGGGGTCGAGATCCATTGGTAGCTCTCAATGGTGTGTTGTTCGAGGAAGAGGATGGAACGGTGATGTCCATCGTTCCAAGGGGTGTCTTCCATGACAAACATAATCATCTTGTCCATGGGAAAAATGACACGTAAAGGATCTAGAGATAACTCACCAATAGAGGGGGTATAAGGGGTTTTCGATTGAATGGCCTGATAGGCGGATTTGACTGGACTTAAAGGCATTTCATCGTTGTAACGAAGATGATCGTCGGGGTCGAGTACCATCCATGGGTCATGAGACGCAGGGGTTCCATGAATCAAGGTGGAGATCATGTTGATTGAAGCAACAGACAAGTGTGGAACATCAGGTGGTGGAATGGGGAAGGTACCCATTAACAAAGAGTCTTTAAGAAGACCTACACCGACGTTCTCATAACCCGATGGGGTTTTGGTGATGAACGGTATGTTGCCAGTACGCGTATCCGAGTTAAAGAAGGCTAATTGTTCGACGGTGATTACCTTTCCTTGATGTGGGAAACTTACAACATGAAAAAGAGTCGACACAACTGTGCACATGGAATCATTCCAACTACGACCAAGCATGAGATTGTAATCGAGAGGAGCGTCAAAGACTTCCACTTCGACTTGGACCATTTTGCCTTCTAGCGTGATTGGCAATGAAGGAAGGACACCATAAGGCTTAAAACCAGAGCCATTGAAGGCTTTGAGTGTGTTATGGGATTCAGTCAAAGAGGGAGAGCCGATGTCTTTCCAGCAGGTAATAGACATGACACACGTCAAGGCACCCTCATTGATAACAGTTCTACAAATGTTTTTGTCGAAGACAATCACTTGGATTTGGAATGCGAGTTGAGGGGGTAACCTTGGAATGTGATCTTCCAAGTCAAAAATTATTAAATTTGTATCTATTGGGTTGATTCCACTAATAGCTTTCAACAGTGCCTTCCATTGTGTGGGACAACTTTGATGGACTTCGAGGGCTGACATCGCGGAAGGTGCTTGGGCCAGATCTTCAACAATGTTGTAGTTCTAGGCAACATGAGCATGAGGATTGAAAGTTGATTTCCGAACGACGCCCTTTGGAGGAGGGTGAAGAACTATGTCGAGGCTCGGTCATTCGAGATGAAGAGGACCATTGGTAGGTGGAGTCATGGGAGATGGTTGGACCAATGAAGGAGGTATAACATCAACCTTCTCTTTAGAGGGAGAATAATCTTTGGCTCGAGTGGTAAGTGCGATGTCATTCTTCTTTGAATCGCCAGTACACATTAATACATAGGATGTAGTGGAAGGGGAAGGTTGGTCATGAATGACCAATTGGGCCTGTTGTTGAGAGGGGAAAGGTTGGGACAAAACGGTCGGAGTGGGTGATTTTGGGGCCCCTTGAAGGAACTTAGTAACCTTGACACGTCGTGGACAACCCTTCGTGTAGTGATCATCACCATAGATAAGACAAGGGTATTGGGGATTGCGCTTATCCCTATCGTCAACAGGTGGAGTTTTGGTTTTCTCTACTTGCGAAGTATTTTTTTCCTCCTTATTCTTACCCTTTCCCTTTCTAGATTTGTTTTTACTGGCTAGGGTAGATTGAACCGTATTTACCTCAGAAGTCTTGCTGGTGGGAGGGGTAGGAGACAAAGCATTTTGAACATTAGAAGAAGCAGGTTTGGGGTTGTTGCTCGAGGCAAAATGTGGTTGGGCATGGAAAGTGCCAATCACACTGTCGGTTGCATAAGAAGCAGCTAGAGTAGTAGAAGTGGTGGAAGTGGAAGGATGAGGTACGTCAGGGAGTAAGTCGTAAAGAGTACCTGTTTGTGAGTAAACGAGGTTAAGGTATTGAGCATGACTTATGGCCTGTTCTTTTGTGACAACTCCTCCCATAGTGAGGTCACGACTGATATCGTTCACAAATGACTTTGTGAACCACTCTGTCAGCAACTGATCGAGAAGTTCAAGTTTGATGAGACATCGTCTCCGTCGCCACTCATGAATGTGATCAGATATATGAGTGGCTTTGTTTTGTTTGAAAGAACTCAAAATATCGGTCCCCATTTCATAACGGATTGGTAACTGGTAGTGGGTGACGAAAGCCATAGCTAGGGTGTTGAAGTCGGCAAGAAACCTCATGGTAATTTTATATACCACTTCGCGGCAAAGCCTGTGAGAGTTCATTGAAAAAGACATAAACTAATAGAGTCATCCATCAAGGAGTTGGATGAGCACCAGAGGTTAAAAGTCATCACGTGATTGTTCAAGTCCTCTCCCGCTTTGCCATCGAATTTAGGGATGTCAGATGGTAGCTTGGCTGGTATAGCAGGCCAATGGGGAGAGTGATGGATTGGATCATTTAAAATCCTTGATAGATCCGGGAGGTCCAAAGTGGCCAAAAAGGGTAACTGTCTATTCACATGCAGGTACTGGTGGCTTTGGGGAGAGAGTCCCATCGGCAAACCAGTGGGACCATAAGTAGCCTGCATATAATGCGAAGACCCAGGCAGATTCAGTGGTTGTTGTGGAGGAAAGTATCTCATGGGATTGTATCCTTGAACTGGGACGTGAGTTTGGGCATTCGAACACCAAATAGGATTGGACATACCTGGATATGGTTGGCCTATACTAGGGGGTATAATAGATGTAGCTGGAAGTTGTTGCCCCCCAGTTGATTGAGGATTATGTTGTATCAGATGGTTCCAATATTGAGGCAAGGATGGAGGTATGTTTTGTTCGTAGGGTGGGGTCGGTGGGGGTTGTCCTCCAATCAGGGGTTGAGTTCCAATTGGGGGTTGTGTTCTAATTGGGATTTGTGTTCCAATAGGAATTTTCCCTACAAGGGGGGGTTGATTCAAACCTCCTTGGTGAAATTGTCCACCAACAGGAATCTGGTAATTTGGTGTGAACGACGGAATGGTGCCATTAGGATTAGTGTTACTGATAGAGGATGAAAAAGGTCCTTCGAAAGGGGGTTGAGGGAGTGTCGGAATGAAGTCGGGAGGAGAGTGCCTAGAAGAAGAGGGACCACCGAGAGTTCCAGATGGGGTTTGCGTAGGAGTGGGAATAGAAGCATTCAACGCACGGTATCCGTGTGGAAGCGTCGAGGTGACACTAGGCGAGAGCGGTGTGCCAATGGGGGCTTGACTAGCCACTGTAATCCCGGTCTGAATACTCGTAGTATCTGTGTAATGGACCATTTCTAAAGGGAGGGTCAAGATGTGGTCAGCTCACGGAGCATCTATACCAGGAAAATAATAAGCAGTAGTAAAAGGTACTGCATCTGGGTCAGAGATTTCAGGGAACGTAGGTGAGACGGTGATTTCAACACTTGCTCCTGAGCCAAAGAGATCCTGTCTAAAAACACCAGTAGACCAAAAAGGATATTGGCCCTCAGGTCCTGGAAAAGGTCCAGTCGGTGATTTAGAAGACAAAACAACTAAGTCTCCGGAAGAATTCACTCACATAATATGTCTCTCAGAATCGAGGTGAAGTCGAAATTCCTCTCGAGAATTGGTAATTCGGAACCATTCTAGAGAGTTAGTTCTTTCCACTTGTGGAGTGGTGACATCTTGGACTTCACTTTATTGAGGAGATCCCTCTAGTGAGCTTGTAGGCAAGGGTTGAGAACCTTCCAGATTTTCTAGAGATAAGCCCTGCATTCTACGTGAACGACGTGGAGGGTCTATTGTGAATGAGTTACAAAATTACGAAGAAAATCCCGTGGTCAACTTGGATAAACAAACAACATGCACTAGTAAATAGAATCTAGGAAACAATACCAAGCAAACAAGACCTTCTAATTTCGAAGTCACTAGTTGGTGATGAAATCCAACGTCGCAACAACAAGATGAGAAGGGGCTGGGCTAGGGTGGAAAAGTTACGTTGACGGCCTGCTTAATGGACTTACACCTTGGTGCAATCTCCCACACATAATCATGGGTATACCCTCCAAGGAGCCCGAGTGAGTTTGGCCAACGTTGATTCTAGGTACCATGAAGACTTTCCCCTTCATAGTCACCTTGTGTAAGATCCTAAGAAGATAGGCCACTAAGGTTACCACCGACAACAATAAATCCTGGGGGGACAGTCGATAGTCTGATCCACACGCAAGGGTAGGGTATCTAGCCTAAAATCAGCTTGAGAGGCTTCCACTTATCATTGTGGGTATACCTCCAAGTGACCCCCGTAATGTGTGCAATCTCTACACCGATATCAATGAAGCAGGGTGAGTAACTCTGTCAATATCAATGCAACCTCGGGTTTGACCCTTGTGTGAGAAGGGCTTCCCAAGACAAAATGTTGTAAATGGAATTTGACACTTCTTAACACAATATGCTATTGTGTGTTTTGTGATTTGGAGAGTGTATCTCTCTGCCTATTCCAAAGCTCCATCCTAGCTAACTGTTTGTGTAATAGAGTCCTAGAAAAGAGTTACTAGTTAAATTTTAAAATTGCACAATATTATTAAGGGTTGTTGTTACTCAAAGGAAACGAAGATGAAACCGATGTTGTGTGAGACTCTGACCCAACAATGCATAGATAGGAATGAAAGATATCAATTTTTGTTCGATGAATTCTATGTACGGGAGGGAAAGAGCGGTGTTCCGGAATAATCTTGAACTATGATATACAATCTTCTTTAAAATGCAATCTTCAACGGATCACGTAACAATGACAATTCTCTATTTGTTCTATTTCAACAATTGATTTCCAATATTTCCAAGATGATAATGCTTTTAAAAAGAAAAATGTTTTTTACTTTTCAAAAAGAACCACACCATGGTGGTGAAAGTAAGGAAAACCAATAAGTAACGAAAAGCCACAAACAAAACCCAAACCAATCTTTCAATGAAGACAAAAATGACAAGCAGACAAGACTAGTCTTTTCAATTGCATGAGAACAATGATTTTCTAGGTGATGAGAAAATGAGAAAGACAAACAATTTTTCAACGGCTCCTAACCAAACAAGTACTTAGATTCTAGGATTAGAGATTATATCCTTGTTAAGAAAAGTCAAGAGATGAGAGTTGAGAAAAAGATGGACAAGAAGAGCCTTTGATTTTTGAAGACTAATCGTGCACAAAATCTGAAGTCAAGAAACAATCAACCAGTGGCCTAAGAAGTTCTTATCATACACCTATACAAATCTAGGCATCTGAGCATACCAAAACCTTAAATCCAAATTTTTTTTAAAAAGGGTTCGTAGGCTATCAGTGATGTACAGTGCGAGAATGGAGCATTCTCGCAGGCTGGCTTCAAGCAGAGTACGAGAATATCGCACTGGACTGAAAGTCAGAGTGCAAACTCAAGGGGTTCTTGTAGGCCACAGAGGGGTTCAGTACGAGAAGGCCTGAAACTAGGCAAAATTTTGGAAAAAGACAAAAATTTTGAAGGGACTTCTGGACCCAGAGAGCCTGTCAGAGTTTCCTGAAGACTCAGAGATTGATAGAAATGAAGAAAGGTAAGGCAAGAGAAAATGGCCAAGGAAAAACACCAAAAACCACTAAAAAATGGGTTGCATCCCCAGTGGAGTCACCAATTTTGTTATCGGACTAATCGGTGGGTGCAGACACTAACAGATCTCCCTAGATCCCCCTGGATCTAGAACAAAACATGACAGGACATGACTCTTTCCCTAAGTTATGACCATTGAATTAGCTAGTAAGGAGGAACAAGTGACATACCTTTGTATCGCTTCCTTAGGTATTTATTGCTCTCGCTTTGCTCCAGTGCTCTCATGAGGTCAAGACCAAGACAACACAAACCAACCAAGGTGAAGATAGTAAAATGTATTCAATCGTCAACTTATGCATATGATTAAGGAGTTACACAATAAAGTAAGAATGACTTTATGGGAAAAGGACATGTCGTTGTATCATATTAATTGAAAGTAGAAGATACAACCTGATCACCTTGATGTCGCAAGCTTCCTTTCGGTGACTCTTGGTTCCAACACACACACTTGCTCTATCCTTGCATGACGAAGATCCAATTCCTCTTGATAGACCTACTAGAGTCTCCAAGCTTTTGTCCAAGCCGTATTCTTCACACAATTCCTTCACCAATTCTTCAATTAATCTTTCTTAACATTTTCCATGAGAATCCTTTCAATATATAGGAGAGGGTGAGATGGTTACATGGATGAGAATGATCCCACCAGATCAGGGAAGCTAGTAAAATGACAACCATACGAATGCCAACCCATTTTCTAGAAGATTCCCTTCTAGAATCCTCGAGACTTCTTCTCTTTTCCAAGTTCAAAAACAAGTTCGCACCCTGTGTATAGAGCAACCTGCGAGAAGTTCGCACCCTAGATGTCAAAACAAGTTCGCGACCCTCGCGGTATAGAGCAACCCCATGAGAAGTTCGCAGACCAGATGAAGGTGGCTTGTGAGAAGGGTCATTTCTCGCACTCCTAGGCCATATGTAGCTCCCATGAACTCAATTTTTTGAAAATATGTTTTCTCGAAGGAGATAATGCCACTTTTCTCAGGAGAGTTCTTGTTGGGAGCTTGAGTACACTATTTTCAATACATCACCAAGATGACCAAACTCACGTGTAACAGAAGGAAGCAAATGTTGTGCATGCACCTAAGAAAGGATGAAGATGTTGAGGCCTTTTCTCTGTGATATCTCGATCATCCAAACCCTCATTGGATAATAGAAGCAAGGGATGAATGGAAGAATGATGAAAGTGTGGACTCTCATTCAAAGGTTAAAACAGGATTCCAGTGCATCGAGAAGCATTTACATGGAAAATGATTCACTATGGTACAAAGATCACTTATATTTATGTAAGAACTCCCAACTCAAACAAAGGTACTATTGGAATTGCACCCTCCAAAGAGGAGGGCACTGTGATTTTGAAACCTACCACATAGAGTCATAGCGACATTTTTGGGATGGCCTTAAACTAATGTTCAAAGGTTTGTAAGCAGAATGTTTGGTGTGCCAACAAAATAAGGTGGAAAACAATTAATACCCCAGGTATTTTACAAACCATTATCCATCCTGTCATTGGGAGGAGGTTTCATGGATTTCATCATAGGGTTACCAAAGTCTCAAGGGAAAGAGTGTCATCATGGTGATTGTTGATAGATCAACCAAGCACGCTATAATTTTTGTGCCATCTCTCATCCCTTCAAAGCTAGTACTGCTTGCTACCACATTCATGGAGACAGCTCAAAAGATACATGGCAACCCAAAAATTATTGTAAGCACAGAGATCCCCATCTCACTGCTAGACATTTTTGGACATAATTATTTTCTTGTTTGGGTACTCAATTGGCTCATAGCCTTCATCCTATCATCCTCAACTGATGGACAAACCGAGATAGTGAAACAAATGTTTGGAAGGCTACTCGCTTTTGTCTCTAATAAACAAATACAATGGTCAAATGGTTGATTCTTAAGAATGGTGGCATAAAACTTCCTTTCATACTGGAACCAAAATGACACCATTTATGGCACTTTTATGAGCATACCAATTCTCCTTCCACTACTTCTTCTCTAAAAGAAAAAAATCTAAGGTTCAAGCAAAGGGAGATCACATTGAGAATCAACAACAAGTTCTCCTAAATCTTAAAGGACAACCCTCATAAGTACGTAATCACATAAAACAACAATCTATCAACATCGTAGTGAAAGGAAGTGTTAGCTAGGGATTGGGGTGTTGGGAGACTACAACCATACAAACAGATAACCCTCAAGCAAGCCAAGAAGGATAATAAAATTATCACCAAAGCAATTATGGCCCTTTATAAGGTGTTGCAAAATATTGGTACTATGGCATACGCATTGGAGCTACCTGCATCTTCAATGAAAGTACACCAAGCCTATGTTTCATGCTTAAAGAAGGTTATAGGCGACAAGATCCCTCGTGGGTTCAAACTATACAGTTAGAACTTGACTAGGAAGGACAAATAATATTGGAACTTGGAGCCATCACTGACACAAGAATTCACAATGAGGAATAGATCCATTTTGAGTATCTCATTAAATGGAGTGAAACCTCACCTAACAAGATCCTTAATTTGGGAAGATGAGTCTTTATACATAAGCATCCAGAGTTACTCAAGCTGCCATGACAACACTTGTCTCAAGGAGGCACATATTGGCCCTAATATTAGCCTATTACCCCCATTGGGGCATATTATATTAGTAATGTTATTTTATTTATGTCGGCTTTAGGGCCATTAGTTGTACTTTATACCTCCTAGTCTCCTTATATATACCAAGGACATTTTCATTTTTGAATCATCTTGTACTTGAACATTTAAGTGGGGTAAAAAGAGGTTGCCCCCTCGAAGAGGCTTATTATCTGAAATTATCTCTTTTTCAAGGCGTTGAGTACTTTTTCTGAGGTTTTTCTATGCTATATTGGTATTTGGTTCTTAACACAATGCTGAGCAATTTGATTCATCCAAGAGCTTGGTTAAACCCTTGCCTTTAACCAATTTTGTAGGCCTAATATCCAAATCAAATTCAAGTAGTTTAGCAATCCACTTGCTTCTTTTTTCGTCTATATCAGGCTGAATAAGAATTTCTTTTACAACAACTGATGGGACATAAGCAATAAATCTTGAGTGCAGGACATAAACTCTGAAGGACTTAAGATATTTAACCAAAGCATAGGATTGTTTTTCCATGATGTCATACTTTAGTTCAACATCTCTCAATTCCCTACTGAAAAAGGAAATGGGCTTCTCTAAGCCTTCAACATTCTTCTGCAATAGGACTGCTGCTACTATATCAAAAGAGGCAAAAGAAAAAATAAGAAAGTCCTTGGAGTAGTCGGGGCTAACAAGAACTGGGGCTTTAGTCAAGGCTTTCTTTATTTGATCAAAAGAATCACGGGCCTCAGCAGTCCATTTGATTTCACTATCATTCGTCAACATGGTTGTGATATACTTAACTAAGCAAAATTTGACACAAATCTTCTCAAAACATTGATTTTTCCTAGAAAAGATTGTACCTCTTTTTTAGATCTAGGAAGTGACAAAGTTTGTATAGCCTTAACCCTACTGGAATCAATCCTTACCCCTTTAGCTGACACGATATGCCCCAATAATTGTCCTTCTTTCATGGAAAACAATGATTTTTTCGGGATTCAAAGAGAGGCCAAATTTTCTTCATTTCAATAAAACCTTTCTTAAATGATCACAGTGTTCCTTATCAGACTGAGAATACATAGTTATGTCATATAAATATATAACAACAAACTTATCCTTTTCTCCAATAAACATTATGTCCATATCTTGCTGAAATGTTGCCCCTACGTTCATCAAACCAAAGGGCATCTTGGCGTACATAAATGTCCCCCAAGGAGTGGTAAAGGCCATCTTCTCCCTGTATTATGGCAAAACAGATACCTGATTGTATCCGAAAAATCCATCAACCAAATAAATCATGGCTACTCTTGTCACCTTCTGTAATATGTGCTCCATCTTGGGTAAACGATAATTATCCTTCTTTGAGCTTCTGTTCAGATTTCAGAAATCAAGACAAAGTCTGATTTATCCATTCTTTTTTCTTACTGGGACCAAATTGGCTACCCATTCAGAATGCCTCAAAGGAATGATAATTTTTGCATCTAAAATCTTCTTAACTTATTTCTCCATGACAGACAACAACATCGTATTGATTTTCCTCAACTTTTTCTTGAGGGGTTTGGTGTTTTCTTTTAATGGGATCTTTTTCTCTATTATGCTTATGTCATAAGTTCTGAGATCTTCATAAGTCCAAGTGAATACATCAACAAATTCTTTCAACAACTTAGTATATTCTTCCCTCTTCTTTTCTGATAGGATTCTTGATCGTTTGACATATTTTGGATCCCTTCTAGTGCCCACATTGCACTTAGTTATATCTGCATCATTAGTGGATACCTTCCCTTTCAATGCCACATCATTCTCATTAAATAATATTTCCAAAGGAACCGATCCCTTTGGTATATGATTACTAGGCAGCTGCACAATATGATGATTAGCAATTTGATTGAGGAAACCATCATCATGAGGAGTGACTTCTGAATCATGATCCTGATCAATGCGTAATGCAGAAAATTCATCAACAATCTCAAGAAAATTTTTAAGTTCTAAATCATCTTCGAGCACCTTCCAATATTTTACATTGTCTGGTATAGAAGGCTTGTATTTGACTTCTACATCATACTTGATATTTGGTGGTATAGGAATTCTGAAGTTGCTTGCTGATACATCCAAAGAATCAACCATGGTATTCTCTTCTCTAGGAATGAATGATATATTAAAAGTAGACAAAAAATTGTCCACTAAATCCCACACTTCATTTCTATAAGATCTAATCCTAGGATGTTTTGTTTGATAAATATTTTTAATCTGATGGACTATCAATTCAGCATCCCCAAATACTGATAGCTCTTCTATCCCCATGTCTTTAGTTGCCCTCAACCCCAATAAAAGAGCCTCATACTCTGCCACATTATTAGTAGTCTCAAATTCTAGTTTATATGAAAAATATACAGTTTCTTGAGTTGGTGAGACAAAGATCACTCCAGCACCAGCACCTTCCTTGGAAGAGGCTCCATCAAAGAAAATCTTCCAGACATAATAAGTTAGAAGGGGCTCTGTTGACGGGCGAAATCGACCGTCTGTCAACTGGAAGAGTGGAACCGGTCCGGGGTTGTCTAATAACCCAAGCCGTTTGGAATGAACCACCCTGATGGGTTTAGCGGCTCCATTAGCCGATCTAGGGTCCTAAGAAAACAAAAGAAAAACTATTCTAAACTATCTAATCTAACTAAAACTAACTATTAAATCAAACTAAACTAATCTAACTAAAAAGGAAATAAAACACACTAATAAACTAATCTAACTAAAACTAACTGTAAAACAAACTAAACTAATCTAACTATTCTATATACACAATCTACTAACTAATTAACTATCTAACTACTAACGGAAATATAACTTATTCACACAATGTACATTATCTACAATTTACAGATTTAAATAAAACCTGAAAAACTCATTTGCATTCTGCCCTAAGACAGAGAAAGATATTTTTGTTGATTTTATAATTTTATGAACAGAAATAAAACAAAAACTAACTAAACTAAACAACTAATATACTAATTCTAACTACAAACCTAATTAACAATATATCTAACTAAACTACTTAAATTATACTAAACAAACTAACAGAAATAAATCACAAACTGACCTGGAGAAACACTCCAGATTTGTCCTGTGTATGATGATTGTCTTAGCTGATCGGAGGGAGGAAAACTGCTCCAAATTATCCAAGAGCTTCTCGTAAACGACAGCTGCAATGCTCTTCAAGTGTGATTACAGGACAAACAAGACATAAAAATCACAACAATCATATGATTTATAAATCTCCACAGTTAGATAAACCTGTATGCAAAGACTTATACAAAATAATTCAATTGATGAAGAAGAGAAATCTGTCATTCATTAACTGAACTAAGTAATTGCTGTATTTTTTTAAAGTAATGAAAGAAATCAGACATGGATCACATTAATTAAATCACATCATTCTGCAATATACCATGATAGATAAAGTAGTCTATAATCAATTACAAATGACATGCATAAACTTGAAACAAAATATTGACATTATGAAAAGCGAAAGTTGTAGCAGAACATCAACTTCTGTCTCAGTTTGTATTAAAAATCCATAGCTTGGTTCTCCCACAAGTGAGGATGATCCTTAATACAAAAAATAATAAGTATTTAAAGGTTCTCCACAGGGTAAAACCTCCCTATGGAAGTTATCAAAACTGTTACATAAAATCTGGGAAGATATCCCAAGTTCAACTTAAACTAGGAACCTACAATAAAACTAAACACACAAATATCCCCTAGACTGTCCAGCATATCTCATGCAATTCGAATTTACCTGAAAAGGGTAAAAAATGGACAAGTTAGAAGGATCCTTTATTAAACAAAATGATAAAAATCTAATCCTATAGACTAGCTACGGAATCTTGCGATTCTGTAGCTGGTCTAAATAAGACACAGAATCAACATTAAAATAGATTGAAAATATTTTAAAGAATTAAATTGAATTAACATCCAATAGCTATTCGAAAACGAATCAATCAATTTGAAATTGTTGCACCATTCAGGATGAAGGTCAATCAAATGGTTATAGAGATATGCGTACTCTGTTTCTTTTGTTACCATAAAATCGAACGAACAGAATCATAATCTACAGCTGTGCAATCGTTTGGTATCAATTTGAAATTGATATAATCAAAACAAATCGTGGACAATTGTTATGTTGCCTTATCAACTGGAGATACGATCGAATCCAAACAACATTAATTTCAAATCGTTATAACTGTAATGACATAGAAAAAGATTCATGCCACGAGTGGATTAACTCAAACTGGCGCGCAAATCAATTCAAATGAAATCATAACAGGATCAATTAATCGGTAACAGAATTCGTAAGAATTACACGATCGTTTGTTATTGCAAATTGGGTAAACAAGATCGATTGACTTTGATCAAAATCGTTCCATTCAAACGAATTATAACCGGATTTGATAGAGATAACCCGGGTTGACCATTTCATTTTACAAATCAAACAGAGCAGTAATTATAATACGAATCCAAATCAAAAAACAATCTTGCCAACTCGAGATATGGGATAGTCCAATCAGAATAAGATCAAATTGAACAGTTAAGGTTTTAACATAGTTATTACGAATCAAAACCATTCCACGATTCGGGCATATTTGCACAGGCTTAAATGAGAACATTGTTTTCATACGAAACAGAGTAGTTCTTTCCAAATTGAAACCGGATAGAGTTGTATTCCTGTTCTTATAAGATTACATTACAGAGCATATATTAAAAGATCGTGACAACCCAACTCATCGAAATCGTTGCCAATCACATCATATGAACCATAACGAAATCAAATCTAAACGTAATCATATTCTAAATTGAGCATGAAAAACTTCATGTTCAGAGTCGATACAAAACAAATTCCATTGAGAGCAAACCATCAGTTTCGTTAACTTAATCGAACAAACGAACAAATCAAATCCAAACGAAAACCATTCAAATCAAGTAAAAATCTATCAATGGCTAAACTGGGCATGATCAAATCGTGTATCCAAAACGAAATTCCATTTTATTTTTAGCAAAGAGAAATTTATATAGCATGAACACATTATGACAGAACCATTTTGAAACATAAACAGAGCTATTCAAAAACCAAATTCCAATCACTATATTAATCCTGGTCATTCACATAACTAAACGATATCAAAATCCATACCTGTATGGCGAGCAAATGGCTTGATCATGACAACTTAGAGTTGACAACGGTTGTGGCCAATTCAACATTCTTGAAAGTGATGGAGCCAGTTGTCTTTTGCTTCTGATCAGTTGCTTGGAGCTTGTCTCTTTGACTGGTCAATACTGCAACTGGATCTTCCAGTGATTGGATTTTCGATTGGAGTATGGGAACATCGATGTAGTATCGTTCCAACCATAAATCACATTGGTCACAGGACGGCCGTATGGGTTTCGAAAGCACAGGTGAGGGTTTGATTACATTGCCGAGGGTTTCGTTAGGCAGTTTGATACCAGGGTAGCTTGGATTATTCCTTAGGCAAGGGGGAAGATTCGTCACGAAATCATAAGGTGGTTCAGGCCATAAACCCTGTGAGTAAGGGTACTCACTGGCCAGAAAATGTTCTATGTCAGAATCTGAATCCTCACTAAGGACGATGGGCTTCTGCTCAGCAGAGGTTTTAGGTTTGTTTCTATCCATCCTTGAAATAAGCCGAGCGTTCTTTTTACCCTTAGCAATAACAGTAGGGTTTGCCTTGGTCTTTTTGCTTGCAGGCTTTTTTATAGCCTCGGCCTTCTCGGCTACAACATCTGGTAAATCAATGTCAGGGTCAACCGAGGGCTTAGGAGATGGCAGTAAGACATGGAGGGGCACGGGTGGCTCGACCTTGGCTTCCATAACCACATGCTTGTCAACCTGGATAGGGCCTATGTCATCAAAACCATTTCGAGCGACGAAAGCTCTCCAACTATCACCGTGTAAACTCAAGTGATAAACAATGATAAGTTTAATCAGTCCATGGTGGAACAGGCTACTGTCAGCCTTCTCCCTTTTAAACCTTTTAGACATTTTATATAGGCTACGCTGAAAGTAAAAGGGCATATTCAACGAGTATCCCATAAAATTCATTAGAAAACGCAGGTGGTAGAGAAAAACGAGTCCATATCGACCCTCACAGGTCACAAATTGTTTGACTACCACAAAAGTATCGTGCCATCATGGTTTAAGTGCAGATATGGGCATACCTCTGTCACAAGAGGTGACCTTTCGGGACACGAACAGTAGAGTCCATGGCACCTCCTCGACCTTAGAATTTTTGGACCAACGTTGTCCTGAGGAGGGTAACCCTGTAGCAGAACTAATAAACTTCTAATGAATTTCCAACTGTATGTCACCCACCTTGGCTCTACAGCCATCGAAAGTCAAAGCGAACTACTGTGAAACACAGAGATTAAAACCCTCGAATCGTTTTATGAAGGTGAGCCAACCGTTATCCTCCAAGTCCTTCCGGGCATTGTCAAATAACAGCAAGGCTTGGCTTCCGTTTGGTTCGATTCGTACCATCGGTTCCATGGAGCCGAGCACACGGTGAACGAGCCAGGGTTTGGGTCATAGCATACACAAGAGCAGAGTGCACGAAGGGTTACTAGGGCTAACAAAAATGAAACAAGGATAAGGGATAGGAATTAATGTCATCGTGCGAAGGTGGTGGAGCTTATCTCTGCCATGCATAATAGTTATTGCCAAGGTACAACCGCCAGCTTTCATATCTTTTCAACCCATCATAATATGGTTCAACAATCATATCACTTGGCCGACCAATGAAATTGTAAGTGTATAAACCAACGCGCGCAATCAACGTTATGCCATAGTTTTGAACCATCAACATTCAATTTGAAACCAATACCAAATGTTTAACCATGTGCCAATGTATCAGCTCATATCAATAGTTTAACCAATGTGCCAATGGGTCTTCATATAATCAATATGCCAATAGTTTTGAAAACACGAACATAGGCATTATATTAAAAGATATATATAAAGGGTTTAACCATAACACCTATATATTTTCATGAAACCAATGGTCAAGTATGTCAAATAAAATGCAAATCCAAATGCCAATACATTACAAACTCAATAAAAACAAATCACATGATCAATACAAGAATGTCCAATGAGTACAGATCAAAAGTTTTTCTAGCTGCATAATGATAAGTGAAATGTAAGTGCAATAGGCATATTGACAAAGATAACGACAGTTCAAATAATGATTTCAATGTGACTATGAAAGACCAAGTTTTCACGCTTACAATCGTGAAAACAAAACGAAGGTAAATGTGCAAATGTCGCAAAAATTGTGATGAAAAAATTGATGTTTGCAAAACATTGGTGTAGGCAGCTTATAGGATAGTGGAAAAATGTGAATTGGCTACCAACAATGGCGACGCACTGGTAGAAGCAGTTATCTCTGCCAAAAGGAACAACTTCAGATTAGGACAGCAAAGATAATTCTAACTCAAAAATAACAACTAGAAAATCGTATAAAAATCATCATTAACCAACTAATCCAACAGTGTTTCAAAAGATGAAAACTGATAACAGTCTTAAGACCAGTGAATCACGATATTAAAGATAAAATCTCCAATACTGTTGGCATAGCCACTGCTACCAGCAGGCATTCATAGCCTCGACAGGGTTGTCATTTAACCCACTCTAACATTTGTATCCTGCCAAGAAGTTATGGATCAGAACAAAGGACATTAAAGAGGTTTCTTTTTTGCAACTTTTCATAAACCTGACATTGCTTCACTGCCAGCGGGCCTGTTCAGTACCCCGACGAAGTTCTCTTGGCACCATGCATGCATTTACCCACTACCAGCAGACCTGTTCAGCATCCCGATCGGTTTACAAGCACTTCCCACAGCTCTTATTAATAATTTATTTTGTTTTGTTATTTATAGATATATAGTCGAGCGGGGTGACGCTGAAAATCATGATATTTTAACATATTTTTCAGACCTCATCAGAATTGTTTTAGAACTGTCCTTTATTTAGATCCAGAGATGTTTTATTTACAAAAAAAACTTCCTAAGTAGGGAGACATCTTCTGATTCATTCCTTTACGGAATAGGGACAGCGTAAAAAGATAATAGATGATCATGACAAGCTTTTCTCAGAGATCTAAATCAGTCATCTTCTTTCAAACAACAGACTTTTCCAACATAGATTTCAGAAATATGCCATTGATGTTTGTACAAATTTTTCGGAAGTTATTTCAGTGAAGGAAATTTCTATTGTCTTTATCTTGAATAGCTCAGTGTACAGGTATGTGTACTTCAAAGAAACACAAATTGATAAATTCAAAGAAAAATAAAAAACAGAAAGCAAACGAAAAAGCAAACAAAAGCAAAATATATACATAATATACAAGGGTATTTATCAAGCAAAGGATCTCTTTAGGGCTTGGCCATTTATCAGGTAGGTGTCAAGATTCCCCTCAATATTTTGCAATCGAAAAGAACTGGGACCCAACTTTTCAGCAGTTAAAAATGGTCCAAGCCATAATTTTTGAAATTTTGTGTGCTCTCCCTTTCCCTCGTGTGGTTTGTCCCACTTCAAGACGAGGTCGCCTACTTCAAAATTCCTATCAGAAGCAGAATTAGAATCGAACCAACTTTTAACCAATTGTTTATGTTGATCTAACTTATGCTTAGCTTGGGCTCTTACCTCTTCTAGCTTCATCAAAGCGTTAATTAAGTTTTCCAAAGGGGGACAATCTTCTTCTTGGACTTTCTGTGACAACTGAAGTGAAGGAAGAAGAATGTGAGGTGGAAGAATTGCTTCTCTACCATATACGAGAAAAAATGGGGAGTTACCTATAGTAGGCTTTAGTGTTACCCTATCGGCCCACAACGCATTCAACAGTGCATTGTGCCAATTCTTGTGATTTTGAACCACCGTTCCCTTGATGATTTTAATTAAGTTTTTGTTTGTTGATTCTGCCAATCTGTTTCCCTGGGGGTAATAGCTAGCAGAATACTTCAGCTTAATTGCTTTTTCCAAAGCGAACTTGCTCATCTCAAGAGAGGAAAAGTAAGAAGCATTGTCGAAAACTAAATAGTCAGGGATACCGAAGCGAGTGATGATATTCAAATTTAGAAAGGCAATTACCTGACTAGTGTTGACAGTTCTTAATGCAGCAGCTTCAGAGCATCGATTAAAGTAGTCTGTGGTTGTCACAATAAACTTGTGTTGTTGCGAGGACAAAGGGTTGATTGGACCTATGATATCAAGGCCCCACTGCTGAAAAGGAGAATCTACTGTAACGGGCTGCAAAGGGAAGGCTGTTTTTTGTAACCACCCTAATGCTTTCTAACAAATGATACATTTATGACACAAGGCATGGGTGTCTCTAAAAAGTGTGGGCCAGTAATAACCGGCTCTCAAAACCTTATGAGCAATGGTGTCACCACCAAAATGACCACCAGCTTCTCCTGCATGCAACTCTAGCAAGACTTTTTCTGCTTCGTCTTTTTTGAGATAGCGCATCAGTACGTCGTCAAAACTCTGACGAAATAGAATATCATTAACCAGATGAAAGGAGGCAGACTTTAATCTCAACGCTCTTCTTTTAGAGGGGTCTAGGTGACGGGGGGCTGACCCATTTTCAAGATAGAATCTTATATCATCGTACCAAGGACTAACAGGGTTTTGTGCGCAACAGATTAGACTTTGATCGCGTTGTCCTAGGTTTGACGTATCGCTTTCTTCTTGATGTCATGCTGTGGAATCAACAATTAACTTGCATAACCCTTGGCCTCTCACTATCTGAGCTGGGGTGATTTCTAAGTCATACTCCTGCAAGGAGATGACCCAGTTGGCTCTCTTTTCTCCTAGTTCCTTTTGCACTAACAGGTTCCTCACGGCTGGGTAGGGGACAATGACTTTCGTCCTTGACTTCAAAAGATAGGACCAAAAGTGCTTAACTACTTTGAAAATAGCGTAGGCTTGCCGATCTACCATTGGGTAATTAAGTTCAGCGCCTTTGAAAGCAGAGCTCATAAAGGCAATGGGTACTTCATTGTTCTCGACATTCTTTTGGGTTAGGACGGCGGCATAGGAATGGTCAGAAGCAAAAGTGTAGAGTGGAAAGTCTTTAGAAAAATCTGGGCTCATGAGAGATGGAGCGTCTATTATAGCCTTCTTTATTGCATTAAAAGCTTGACTTTCTAGGGGTCCCCAGTGATATTGGGTGTCTTTCTTAATCAAATTCTGTAAAGGCCTGACCATTTCAGAGAAGCTAGGGACGAATCTTCTCACAAAGTTAATCTGGCCTAAGAAAGACTGCATGGATTTTTTGAATGTAGGAGGGGGAATTTTTGCGATGACTTGTGTCCTTTCGGGGTCAATAATTATCCCTTCACTAGACACAATGAATCCTAAGAGTTTACCCTGTTCTACTGCAAAGATGGATTTTTTGGGATTCAAGGAAATGCCTTATTTGCGACATTGCAGTAGGACAACTCGTAAGTGAGCTAGATGATCATTTTTGTTTTTAGAAAATACAGTCACATCATCTAAGTAAACTACGATGGACTGATTTATTAAGCCTCGGAAAGCAATGTCCATTGCTCTCTGAAAGGTGTCTCCAACATTAATCAATCGAAAAGGCATTTTGTGATAAGCATAAGTGCCCCATGGAGTACGGAAGGTAGTTTTTAGTTGGTCTGGTGGAGACATCAGGACTTGGTTGTATCCCGAGAAACCGTCAAGTAAGGATAACCTCTCAGAACCAGATACTTGTTGAAGAATCTATTCCATGGGCGGGACATGATAGTTATCTTTATCAGACGCTCTATTGAGGTTTCAGAAATGGACGCAGAGTCGAATTTCCCCATTTTTCTTCTAGACTGGGACAAGGTTAGAAACCCACTGAGTGTGTCTAACAGGAAAAATTATCTTAGCATTTAGGAGCTTATTCAATTATTTTTGAACGGTCGGTTCGAGCTTGGGGTGCATTTTCCTCAGTTTTTGTTGAAAGGGTAAGGTTTGGGGCTTCGTAGGGATGACATGCTGTATGATATTAGGGTCGAAATTTTTAAGGTCATCATACATCCATGCAAAGACATCTTTAAATTATTTGAAAAATTTAATGAATGCAGCTTTTTCTTGTTGAGAACATCCCAACCCTAGATTTATGCACTGAGGATTTTCATTAGTTCCTAAGTTCACTTTTTCATAAGATAACGAGGAACTATTGGTTTTACAATTGACCGTCTTTTTAAATTTATCTTGAAAATCATAAAACTTCTCTAGTCTAACTACATATTTAGGGATCGAGTTTACCATATCCGATGAAGATTCAGGAGTTCTCGGATCTGGTATTACTGTGAAATCGTGCAAATTGTCATCATGCGTGTGTTCGTCTATCAGCGCACCTTGAAAGGTTTCTTCCATGTGCAGAAAGTTAATAATCTGCTGATCGTCGTCAAATACTCTCCAGTTTGTAACATTGTCGGGGACGGATGGCCGAAACAACAGCTCAACGAAGAATGCGTCTGGGGACAAGCCTTTTGCAGGAAGAAGTTTAGAAGCTACATTAGCTAATAAATCTGCTTCAAAGTTATTCAATCTATGAATAAAATTTATATTGAAAGCGGAAAATTTATTCATTAAATTCCATACCTCAGACTGGTAGCTTTTGAGATGCGGAGACAGACAGTGGATAGAGTCCCTTACCTATCTAACCACTATTTCAGAGTCACCAAAGATGGTTAAATTTTGAATGTTCATATCCAAAGATTTTCTGAGACCTTGGAGTAAAGCCTCATATTCTGCAGTATTGTTAGTACATTCAAATTCCAACCTACATGCTATTAATGTTTTGTTACCTACCGGATCGATAATGACGCGGCCATCTCCAGATCCTTCTTTGGACTTTGACCCGTCGAAATAGAGAAACCAAATTTGATTTGCATCGGGTACATGGGATTGTTGCGTGGAAACTGCTGGCTGCATATATGCTACAATCTCAAACTTCTGTTCTGGATTGGTGATAGGTGAAGCCTCTTCCATGAAATTTCCGAAGAAGGTGTTCATTCCTTGTACTTCAGGTGAATCAGTAGGAGGTGTATATGGTTCGTTGGGATCATTCAAATCAGTGACCGTGAACTTAAGGTAGCGCTCACGATTTACTCTGATATTATTAGCTTTCCATTCTCTAGAAGCCATAGATGGGACCAATCTGTTGCGAAATAACCATGTAGCTGCTCCGACCAGTCCCTGCTTAAAAACATGCCATACACTTCTGGAATATCCACAACAATTATATCAATAACTTGATGAACCTTGGGGTTAGACAATAATCTAATAAGCACATTCTTTAGTTCGCCTATAACATTGACATTTGTCCGATCAAGTTGTATGATTTTTAAAGTAGATGGTTCAACTTCAGCGTATATTTTTTGGCATATAGACCAAGGCATCACATTGGATGACGCTCCTGAGTCTACCATACAAATGTGCATGTTTCTATTAAAGATCTCGAAAGTTAATAGAAATGGAGGTACATTTTTGCGAGTGTTAAGAGTACTAGATTGTAGTTTTTTACTCGCAGTTTCTAAAGCTACTTTATCTACATTATTTACATTATTTACATTACTTACAGGAAGGATTCCTTTATCTTGAGGATCAGGATTGTTTTTAGTGGAAGTCTTCTGGGGAGCTTTGTTTTGCACAACCTTGTTACTATTAGAATTACCATTTTTGCCATTTTTTGAGATAATTAGCAACATTTTTTGTAACAAAAATGGAAACTTCAATAACTCATAAATAGAAATGTTAGCCCTTAACTTTTTAAGATCTTCAACAACATCATAATCTAAGTTGGGGTTCACATTACTTTGTTTAGTCTCAGCTGATTTAGACTGCTTTGGAAGTGAAGTTGTAGTGTTTTCGGTAGAAGGTTTGTTTGTTGTCTTACTCCTAGTATTATAAGGATGAACTGTCTCGAAGTTAGCTTGAAAGATGCTATCCAAGAAGTGTCCAAAAATGTTTGGAGAAGACTCTTCTTCTTGAACTATTTCTTGTTCAACTACCGTCTCAGGAATCTCAGGAGGCATCAAGTTATCTTGGGCTTCTAGAATTGTTTGAAGGGCACATTGCAAACTTTCTAGATTTAGGCCTTCAGTGGTTGGATTAGGTCGGTTGGAGGGAAAAGGCTTCTGGAATGGGGGTTTGTAAGGTCCTTTGCTTGAGGAATCTTCTTCTGTCGACCTTTTCAAGTCTATAACTTGATTTGACAGTTTTTGAACAACTTTAGTTAAGTTTTCCAAATCAGTATTTTCAGGTTGTGTTTTACTTTGAGTGGGTCTGGGGAGGATCTCAATCTTCTTTTTGGAAGAAGAACTAGTCTCAGTTTCATTGCTAGTAGAGTCTTTAAGACTAAGTATGTCTTTTTCGATCTGGTTGGCCTCCTCGAAGGCTTCTAACAACGTGGCTTTCTTAGATCGTTTAACCCAAATAGCTATACTTTGATACAAAGCTTTGGTGTAGTATGCTATTATCAGACTCTCAGTGGGCATAGAAACTGTAGGGATTTGGTTTTTGAGTGTTAAGAATCTTTGATTAAAGTCTTTCACTTTTTCTTTTGGGTTCATTCTTAAGCTAGAAAGATCCATGACTAGGACTTCTGGAGGCTTACCGTCTCCGAACTTTTCCAAAACGCATGACTCAAACTTTTCCCAAGACACGATGGTATGGGGTTATTGGGAAAAGTACCATGTGGATCCATTACCCTCAAAAG
>SNQJ01S0089354.1:38818-54283 GCA_010110895.2 Picea sitchensis
TTATGAACAGAAATAAAACAAAAACTAACTAAACTAAACAACTAATATACTAATTCTAACTACAAACCTAATTAACAATATATCTAACTAAACTACTTAAATTATACTAAACAAACTAACAGAAATAAATCACAAACTGACCTAGAGAAACACTCCAGATTTGTCCTATGTATGATGATTGTCTTAGCTGATCGGAGGGAGGAAACCCGCTCCAAGTTATCCAAGAGATTCTCATAAATGACAACTTTAATGCTCTTCAAGTGTGATTACAGGACAAACAAGACATAAAAATCACAACAATCATATGATTTATAAATCTCCACAGTTAGATAAACCTGTATGCAAAGACTTATACAAAATAATTCAATTGATGAAGAAGAGAAATCTGTCATTCATTAACTGAACTAAGTAATTGCTGTATTTTTTTAAATTAATGAAAGAAATCAGACATGGATCACATTAATTAAATCACATCATTCTGCAATAGACTATGATAGCTAAAGTAGTCTATAATCAATTACAAATGACATGCATAAACTTGAAACAAAAGATTGATATTATGAAAAGCGAAAGCTGTAGCAGAACATCAACTTCTGTCTCAGATTGTATTAAAAATCCATAGCTTGGTTCTCCCACAAGTGAGGATGATCCTTATTACAAAAAATAATAAGTATTTAAAGGTTCTCCACAGGGTAAAACTTCCCTGTGGAAGTTATCAAAACTGTTACATAAAATCTGGGAAGATATCCCAAGTTCAACTTAAACTAGGAACCTACAATAAAACTAAACACACAAATATCCCCTAGACTGTCCAGCATATCTCATGCAATTTGAATTTACCTGAAAAGGGTAAAAATGGACAAGTTAGAAGGATCCTTTATTTTAAAAAATGATAAAAATCTAATCCTATAGACTAGTCTAAATAAGACACAGAATCAACATTAAAATAGATTGAAAATCTTTTAAAGAATTAAATTGAATTAACATCCAATAGCTATTCAAAAACGAATCAATCAATTTGAAATTGTTGCACCATTCAGGATGAAGGTCAATCAAATGGTTACAGAGATATGCGTACTCTGTTTCTTTTGTTACCATAAAATCGAACAAACAGAATCATAATCTACAGCTATGCAATCGTTTGGTATCAATTTGAAATTGATATAATCAAAACAAATCGTGGACAATTGTTATGCTACCTTATCAACCGGAGATACGATCGAATCCAAACAACATTAATTTCAAATCGTTATAACTGTAATGACATAGCAAAAGATTCATTCCACGAGTAGATTAACTCAAACTGGCGCGCAAATCAATTCAAATGAAATCATAACAGGATCAATTAATCGGTAGCAGAATTTGTAAGAATTACACGATCGTTTGTTATTGCAAATTTGGTAAACAAGATCGATTGACTTTGATCAAAATCGTTCCATTCAAACGAATTATAACCAAATTTGATAGAGATAACCTGGGTTGACCATTTTGTCTTACAAATCAAACAGAGCAGTAATTATAATAAGAATCCAAATCAAAAAAAAATCTTGCCAACTCGAGATATGGGATAATCCAATCAGAATAAGAGCGAATTGAACAGTTAAGGTTTTAACATAGCTATTACGAATCAAAACCATTCCACGATTCAGGCATATTTGCACAGGCTTAAATGAGAGCATTGTTTTCATACGAAACAGAGTAGTTCTTTCCAAATTGAAACCGAACAGAGTTGTATTCCTGTTCTTAGAAGATTACATGACAGAGCATATATTAAAATATCGTGACAACCCAACTCATCGAAATCGTTGCCAATCACATCATATGAACCATAACGAAATCAAATCTAAACGTAATCGTATTCTAAATTGAGCATGAAAAACTTCCTGTTCAGAGTAGATACAAAACGAATTCCATTGAGAGCAAACCATCAGTTTCATTAACTTAATCGAACAAACGAACAAATCAAATCCAAACGAAAACCATTCAAATCCAGTAAAAATCTATAAATGACTAAACTGGGCATGATCAAATCGTGTATCCAAAATGAAATTCCATTTTATTTTTAGCAAAGTGAAATATATACAGGATGAACACGTTATGACAGATCCATTTCGAAACATAAACAGAGCTATTCGAAAACCAAATTCCAATCACTATATTAATCCTGGTCATTCACAGAACTAAACGATATCAAAATCCATACCTGTATGGTGAGCAAATGGCTTGATCATGACGACTTAGAGTTGACAACGGCTGTGGCCGATTCAACATTCTTGAAAATGATGGAGCCAATTGTCTTCTGCTTCTGATCAGTTGCTTGGAGCTTGTCACTTTGACTGGTCAATATTGCAACTGGATCTTCCAGTGATTGGATTTTCGATTGCAGTATGGGAACGTCGATGTAATATCGTTCCAACCATAAATCACATTGGTCACAGGACGGCCATATGGGTTTCGAAAGCACAGGTGAGGGTTTGATTACATTACCGAGGGTTTCGTTAGGCAGTTTGATACCAGGGTAGCTTGGATTATTCCTTAGGCAAGGGGGAAGATTCGTCATGAAATCATAAGGTGGTTCGGGGCATAAACCCTGTGAGTAAGGGTACTCACTGGCCAGAAAACATTCTATGTCAGAATCCTAATCCTCACTAAGGACGATGGGCTTCTGCTCAGCAGAGGGTTTAGGTTTGTTTCTATCCATCCTTGAAATAAGTCGAGCGTTCTTTTTACCCTTAGCAATAACAGTTGGGTTTGCCTTGGTCTTTTTGCTTGCAGGCTTTTTTATAGCCTCGGCCTTCTCGGCTACAACGTCTGGTAAATCAATGTCAGGGTCGATCGAGAGCTTAGGAGATGGCAGCAAGACATGGAAGGGCATGGGTGGCTCGACCTTGGCTTCCATAACCACAGGCTTGTCAACCTGGACAGGGTCTGTGTCATCAAAACCATTTTGAGCGACGAAATTTCTCCAACTATCACCGTGTAAACTCATGTGATAAACAATGATAAGTTTAATTAGTCCATGGTGGAATAGGCTACTGTCAGCCTTCTCCCTTTTAACCTTTTAGACATTTTATATAGGCTACGCTGAAAGTAAAAGGGCATATTCAATGAGTATCCCATAAAATTCATTAGCAAACGCAGGTGGTAGAGAAAAACGAGTCCATATCGACCCTCACAGGTCACGAACTGTTTGACTACCATCTAAGTATCATGCCATCGTGGTTTAAGTTCAGATATGGGCATACCTCTGTCACAAGAGGTTACCTTTCGGGAGAAGAACAGTAGTGTCCATGGCACCTCCTCGACCTTAGAATTTTTGAACCAACGTTATCCCGAGGAGAGTAACCCTGTAGCAGAACAAATAAACTTCTCATCAAAATCCAACTGTATGTCGCCCACCTTGGCTCTACAGCCATCGAAAGTCAAAGCGAAATGTTGTGCAACACAGAGATTAAAACCCTCGAATCGTTGTATGAAGGTGAGACAACCATTATCCTCCAAGTCCTTCCGGGCAATGTCAAATAACAGCAAGGCTTGGCTGCATTTGGTTCGATTCATAGCACCAGTGCCATGGAGCTGAGCACACGGTGAACGATCCAGGGTTTGGGTCATAGCATACACAGGAGCAGAGTGCACGAAGGGTTACCAGGAGCAGAGTGGAGATTATCTCTACCATGCATAATAGTTATTGCCAAGGTACAACCGCCGGCTTTCATAGCTGTTCAACCCATTATAATATGGTTCAACAATCATATCACTTGGCCAACCAATGAAATGGTAAGTTTATAAACCAACGCGCGCAATCAACGTTATGCCATAGTTTTGAACCATCAACATTCAATTTGAAACCAATACCAAATGTTTAACCATGCGCCAATGTATCAGCTCATATCAACAGTTTAACCAATGTGCCAATGGGTCTTCATATAATCAATATGCCAATAGTTTTGAAAACAAGAACATAGGCATTATATTAAAAGATATATATAAAGGGTTTAACCATAACACCTATATATTTTCATGAAACCAATGGTCAAGTATGTCAAATAAAATGCAAATCCAAATGCCAATACATTACAAACTCAATAAAAACAAATCACACGATCAATACAAGAATGTCCAATGAGTACAGATCAAAAGTTTTGCCAGCTGCATAATGATAAGTGAAATGTAAGCGCAATAGGCATATTGACAAGGATAACGACAGTTCAAATAATGATTTCAATGCGACTATGAAAGACCAAGTTTTCACGCTTACAGTCGTGAAAACAAAACGAAGGTAAATGTGCAAATGTCGCAAAAATTGTGACGAAAAAAATTGATGTTTGCAAAACATTGGTGTAGGCAGCTTATAGGATAGTGGAAAAATGTGAATTGGCTGCCAACAATGGCGATGCACTGGTAGAAGCAGTTATCTCTGCCAAAAGGAACAAATTCAGATTAGGACAGCAAAGATAATTCTAACTCAAAAATAACGACCAGAAAATCGTATAAACATCATCATTAACCAACTATTCCAGCAGTGTTTCAAAAGATGAAAACTGATAACAGTCTTAAGACCAGCGAATCACGATATTAAAGATAAAATCTCCAATACTGTTGGCATAGCCACTGCTGCCAGTAGGCGTTCATAGCCTCGACAGGGTTGCCATTTAACCCACTCTGACATGTGTATCCTGCCAAGAAGTTCTGGATCAGAACAAAGGACATTAAAGAGGTTTCTTTTTTGCAAATTTTCATAAACCCGACATTGCTTCGCTACCAGCGGGCCTGTTCAGTACCCCAACGAAGTTCTCTTGGCACCATGCATGCATTTACCCGCTGCCAGCAGACCTGTTCAACATCCCGATGGGTTTACAAGCACTTCCCACAGCTCTTATTAATAATTTATTTTATTTTTTTATTTATAGATATATAGTCGAGTGGGGTGATGCTGAAAATCATGATATTTTAACATATTTTTCAGACCTCATCAGAATTTCTTTATAGCTGTCCTTTATTTAGATCCAGAGATGTTTTATTTACAAAAACAACTTCCTAAGTAGGGAGACATCTTTTGAGTCATTCCTTTATGGAATAGGGACAGCGTAAAAAGATAATAGATGATCATGACAAGCTTTTCTCAGAGATCTAAATCAGCCATCTTCTTTCAAACAATAGACGTTTCCAACATAGATTTCAGAAATATGCCATTGATGTTTGTACAAATTTTTCGGAAGTTATTTCAGTGAAGGAAATTTCTATTGTCTTTATCTTGAATAGCTCAGTGTACAGGTATGTGTACTTCAAAGAAACACAAACTGATAAATTCAAAGAAAAATAAAAAACAGAAAGCAAATGAAAAAGCAAACAAAAGAAAAATATATACATAATATACAAGGGTATTTATCAAGCAAAGTATCTCTTTAGGGCTTGGCCATTTACCGGGTAGGTGTCAAGCTTCCCCTCAAGATTCTGCAATCGAAAAGAACTGGGACCCAACTTTTCAGTAGTTAAAAATGGTCCAAGCCATAAGTTTTGAAATTTTGTGTGCTCTCCCTTTCCCTCGTGTGGTTTGTCCCACTTCAAGATGAGGTCACCTACTTCAAAATTCCTATCAGAAGCAGAATTAGAATCGAACCAGCTTTTAACCAATTGTTGATGTTGATCTAACTTACGCTTAGCTTGGGCTCTTACCTCTTCTAGCTTCATCAAAGCGTTAATTCGGTTTTCCAAAGGGGAACAATATTCTTCTTGGACTTCTGTGACAACTGAAGTGAAGGAAGAAGAATGTGAGGTGGCATAATTGCTTCTCTACCATATACGAGAAAAAAGGGGGAGTTACCTATAGCATCTTTTGGTGTTACCCTATCGGCCCACAGCGCATTCAACAGTGCATTGTGCCAATTCTTGTGATTTTGAACCACCGTTCTCTTGATGATTTTAATTAAGTTTTTGTTTGTTGATTCTGCCAATCCGTTGCCCTGGGGGTAATAGCTAGAAGAATACTTCAGCTTAATTCCTTTTTCCAAAGTGAACTCGCTCATCTCAAGAGAGGAAAAGTAAGAAGCATTGTCGAAAACTAAACAGTCAGGGATACCGAAGCGAGTGATGATATTCGAATTTAGAAAGGCAATTACCTGACTGGTGTTGACAGTTCTTAATGCAGCAGCTTCAGACCATCGAGTAAAGTAATCTGTGGCTGTCACAATAAAATTTTGTTGTTGCAAGGACAGAGGGTTGATTGGACCTATGATATCAAGGCCCCACTGCTGAAAAGGAGAATCTACTGTAATGGGCTACAAAGGAAAGGCTATTTTTTGTAACCACCCTGATGCTTTCTGACAAATGATACATTTACGACACAAGGCATGGGCGTCTCTAAAAAGAATGGGCCAGTAATAACCGGCTCTCAAAACCTTATGAGCAGTGGTGTCACCACCAAAATGACCACTAGCTTCTCCTGCATGCAACACTAGCAAGACTTTTTCTGCTTCGTCTTTTTCGAGACAGCACATCAGTACGTCGTCAAAACTTTGACGAAACAGAATATCATTAACCAGATGAAAGGAGGCAGACTTTAATCTCAACGCTCTTCTTTTAGAGGGGTATAGGTGACGGGGGGCTAACCCATGTTCAAGATAGAATCTTATATCGTCATACCAAGGACTAACAGGGTTTTGTGCGCAACAGATTAGACTTTGATCGCGTTGTCCTAGGTTTGACGTGTTGCTTTCTTCTTGCTATCCTGCTGTGGAATCAACAACTAACTTGCATAACCCTTGGCCTCTCACTATCTGAGCTGGGGTGATTTCTAAGTCATACTCCTACAAGGAGATGACCCAGTTGGCTCTCTTTTCTCCTAGTTCCTTTTTCACTAACAGGTTCCTCACGGCTGGGTAGGGGACAATGACTTTCGTCCTTGACTTCAAAAGATAGGACTGGAAGTGATTAACTGCTTTGAAAACAGCGTAGGCTTGTCGATCTACCACTGGGTAATTAATTTCAACACCTTTAAAAGCAGAGCTCATAAAGGCAATGGGTACTTCATTGTTCTCGGCATTCTTTTGGGTTAGGACGGTGGCATAAGAACGGTCAGAAGCAAAAGTGTAGAGTGTAAAGTCTTGAGAAAAATCTGGGCTCATGAGAGACGGAGCATCTATTATAGCCTTCTTTATTGCATTAAAAGCTTGACTTTCTAGGGGTCCCCAGTGATATTTGGTGTCTTTCTTAATCAAATTTTGTAAAGGCCTGACCATTTCGGAGAAGCTAGGGATGAATCTTCTCACGAAGTTAATCTGGCCTAAGAAAGACTGGATGGATTTTTTGGATGTAGGAGGGGGAAGTTTTGTGATGACTTGCGTCCTTTCGGGGTCAATAATCATCCCTTCACTAGACACAATGAATCCTAAGAGTTTACCCTGTTCTACTGCAAAGATGGATTTTTTGGGATTCAAGGAAATGCCGTATTTGCGACATCGCAGTAAGACGGCTCGTAAGTGAGCTAGATGATCGTTTTTGTTTTTAGAAAATACAGTCACATCATCTAAGTAAACTACGATGGACTGATTGATTAAGCCTCGGAAAGCAATGTCCATTGCTCTCTGAAAGGTGGCTCCAGCATTAATCAGTCCAAAAGGCATTTTGCGATAAGCATAAGTGCCCCATGGAGTACGGAAGGTAGTTTTTAGTTGGTCTAGTGGAGACATCAGGACTTGGTTGTATCCCGAGAAACCATCCAGTAAGGATAACCTCTCAGAACCAGATACCTGTTGAAGGATCTGTTCCATGGGCGGGACAAGATAGTTATCTTTATCAGACACTCCATTGAGGTTTCGAAAATCGACGCAGAGTCGAATTTCCCCATTTTTCTTTCGTATTGGGACAAGGTTAGAAACCCACTGAGTGTGTCTAACATGAAATATTATCTTAACATTTAGGAGCTTATTCAATTCTTTTTGAACGGTCGGTTCGAGCTTGGGGTGCATTTTCCTCTGTTTTTGTTGAAAGGGTAAGGTTTGGGGCTTCGTAGGGATGACATGTTGTATGATATTAGGGTCGAAAGTTTTAAGGTCATCATACGTCCATGCAAAGACATCTTTAAATTCTTTGAACAATTTAATGAATGCAGCTTTTTCTTGTTGAGAACATCCCAACCCTAGATTGATGCACTGAGGATTTTCATTAGTTCCTAAGTTCACTTTTTCATAAGATAACGAGGAACTAGTCTAACTATTAATTGACCGTGTTTTTAAATTTATCTTGAAAATCATAAAGATTCTCTAGTCTAACTATAGATTTAGGGATCGAGTTTACCATATCCGATGAAGATTCAGGAGTTCTCGGATCTGGTATTACCATGAAATCGCGCAAATTGTCGACGTGCATGTGTTCGTCTATCAGCGTGCCTTGAAAGGTTTCTTCCATGTGCAGAAAGTTAATAATATGTTGATCGTCGTCAAATACTCTCCAGTTTGTAACGTTGTCGGGGACGGATGGCCGAAACAGTAGCTCAACGAAGAATGCGTCTGGGGACAATCCTTTTGCAGGAAGAAGTTTAGAAGCTACATTAGCTAATAAATCTGCTTCAGATTTATTCAATCTAGGAATAGAATTTATATTGAAAGTGGAAAATTTATTCATTAAATTCCATACCTCAGACTGGTAGCTTTTGAGATGCGGAGACAGACAGTGGATAGATTCCCTTACCTGTCTAACCACTATTTCAGAGTCACCAAAGACGGTTAAATTTTGAATGTTCATATCCAAAGCTTTTCTGAGACCTTGGAGTAAAGCCTCATATTCTGCAGTATTGTTAGTACATTCAAATTCCAACCTACATGCGATTAATGTTTTGTTACCTACCGGATCGATAATGACGTAGCCTGCTCCAGCTCCTTCTTTGGACTTTGACCCGTCGAAATAGAGAAACCAAATTTGATTTGCATCGGGTACATGGGATTGTTGCATGGAAACTGTTGGCTGCATATATGCTACAATCTCGGACTTCTGTTCTGGATTGGTGATAGGTGAAGCCTCTTCCATGAAATTGCCAAAGAAGGTGTCCATTCCTTGTACTTCAGGTGAATCAGCAGAAGGTGTATATGGTTCGTTGGGATCGTTCAAATCAGTGACCGTGAACTTAAGGTAGCGCTCACGATTTACTCTGATTTTATTAGGCTTTCCATTCTCTGGAAGCCATAGATGGGACCAATCTGTTGCGAAATAACCATGTAGCTGCTCCGACCAGTCCTTACTTAAAAACATGCCATACACTTCTGGAATATCCACAACAATTATATCAATAACTTGATGAACCTTGGGGTTAGACAATAATCTAATAATCACATTCTTTAGTTCGCCTATAACATTGACATTTGTCTGATCAAGTTGTATGATTTTTAAAGTAGATGGTTCAACTTCAGCGTTAATTTTTTGGCATACAGACCAAGGAATCACATTGGATGATGCTCCTGAGTCTACCATACAATTGTGCACATTTCTATTAAATATCTCGAAAGTTAATAGAAATGGAGGTACATTTTTGCGAGTGTTAAGAGTAGTAGCTTGTGGTTTTTTACTCGCAGTTTCTAAAGCTACTTTATCTACATTATTTACATTACTTACAGGAAGGCTTCCTTTATCTTGAGGATCAAGATTGTTTTTAGTGGAGGTCTTATGGGGAGATTTGTTTTGCACAACCTTGTTACTATTAGAATTACCATTTTTTCCATTTTCTGAGATATTTAGCAACATTTTTTGTAACAAAAATGGAAACTTCAATAACTCATAAATAAAAATGTTAGCCCTTAACTTTTTAAGATCTTCAACAACATCATAATCTAAGTTGGGGTTCACATTACTTTGTTTAGTCTCGGCTAATTTAGACTACTTTGGAAGTGAAGTTGTAGTGTTTTCGGTAGAAGGTTTGTTTGTTTTCTTACTCCTAGTATTATAAGGATGAACTGTCTCGAAGCTAGCTTGAAAGATGCTATCCAATAAGTGTCCAAAAATGTTTGGAGAAGACTCTTCTTCTTGAACTATTTCTTGTTCAACTACCTCCTCACGAATCTCAGGAGGCATCAAGTTATCTTGGGCTACTAGAATTGTTTGAAGGGCACATTGCAAACTTTCTAGATTTAGGTCTTCGGTGGTTGGATTAGGTTAGTTGGAGGGAAAAGGCTTCTGGAACAGGGGTTTGTAAGGTCCTTTGCTTGAGGAATCTTCTTCGGTCGACCTTTTCAAGTCTATAACTTGATTTGACAGTTTTTGAACAACTTTAGTTAAGTTTTCCAAATCAGTATTTTCAGGTTGTGTTTTACTTTGAGTGGGTCTGGGGAGGATCTCGATCTTCTCTTTGGAAGAAGAACTAGTCTCAGTTTCGTTGCTAGTAGAGTCTTTAAGACTAAGTATGTCTTTTTCGATCTGGCTGGCCTCCTCGAAGGCTTCTAACAACGTGGATTTCTTAGATCGTTTAACCCAAATAGATATACTTTGATGCAAAGCTTTGGTGTAGTATGCTATTATCAGACTCTCAGCGGGCATAGAATCTGTAGGGATTCAGTTTTTGAGTGTTACGAATCTTTGATTAAAGTCTTTCACTTTTTCTTTTAGGTTCATTCTTAAGCTAGAAAGATCCATGACTAGGACTTCCGGAGGCTTACTGTCTCCGAACTTTTCCAAAAATCATGACTCAAACTTTTCCCAAGACACGATGGTATAGGGTTGTTGGGCAAAGTACCATGTGGATGCATTACCCTCGAAAGTATAAGGGAACAACCCAAAGACAACGTCTTCATGTTCAACATTGCGGAGTCTTATGGCTAACATAAATTTTTTGATGTGATCTTCAGCGATCTGTTTTGAGTCAGGGTCAAACTTGGGAAGCCATTTCTATGGATGCTTACGTAGAGGGTGTTGAGCTCTAGGTATAGCTACAGCATCCTGATCAAGCCAAGGTCTAGCAGGGTTGTTCTGATTTGCCATTGGGGTAGTGGNNNAGGCTGAGAAGGGGAATCACCTTCGTCAGAGGAATCTTCTCCAGAAGAGGAAGGAGAGGATGGAGGTGGTGAAGGGGATATCCCGGATCCTCCTACAGCAGGATTTGGGTTTGGATCCATAGGATTCACAGTGAGGTTAGTGTCTCCCAATTGTTCTCTGATATCAGAGAAGTCTAAAGGTTGACCCCACGGACGGTTTTGTTTCCTCAAACGGGCTAAGGCACTATGTGTTTTAATAAGAGATTGACGAACAATCTCTTGTATGTCACCACCTGTAGGATTAGGGGTTGTTGGCTCAACTGTGATCTGTGCATCGTCGGTTGAAGTAGTTGTCGTTTGAAGGGGAATATTATCGTTTGAACGGCTTCCAGTCACTATAGGTGAGCGATTAGGTGGTGGAGGATTCATGCGGCCACCTCGTGCCATTAATTAAATTCAGACCCTCCTTCTAGCACCATTTGTTGATGGGCGAAATCGACCGTCCGTCAACTGGAAGAGTGGAACCGGTCCGGGGTTGTCTAATAACCCAAGACGTTTGGAATGGACCACCCTGACGGGTTTAGCGGCTCCATTAGCCGATCTAAGGTCCTAAGAAAACAAAAGAAAAACTATTCTAAACTATCTAATCTAACTAAAACTAACTATTAAATCAAACTAAACTAATCTAACTAAAATGGAAATAAAACACACTAATAAACTAATCTAACTAAAACTAACTGTAAAACAAACAAAACTAATCTAACTATTCTATATACACAATCTACTAACTAATTAACTATCTAACTACTAATGGAAATATAACTTATTCACAAAATGTACATTATCTACAATTTACAGATTTAAATAAAACCTGAAAAACTCATTTGCATTCTGCCCTAAGACAGCGCTCCAGATTTGTCCCGTGTATGATGATTGCCTTATCTGATCGGAGGGAGGAAACCCGCTCCAAATTATCCAAGATCTTCTCCTAAACGACAGTTGCAATGCTCTTCAAGTGTAATTACAGGACAAACAAGACATAAAAATCACAACAATCATATGATTTATAAATCTCCACAGTTTGATAAACCTGTATGCAAAGACTTATACAAAATAATTCAATTGATGAAGAAGAGAAATCTGTCATTCATTAACTGAACTAAGTAATTGCTGTATTTTTTTAAATTAATGAAAGAAATCAGACATGCATCACATTAATTAAATCACATCATTCTGCAATAGACTATGATAGCTAAAGTAGTCTATAATCAATTACAAATGACATGCATAAACTTGAAACAAAATATTGATATTATGAAAAGCGAAAGTTGTAGCAGAACATCAACTTCTGTCTCAGTTTGTATTAAAAATCCATACTCTGGTTCTCCCACAAGTGAGGATGATCCTTATTAAAAAAAATAATAAGTATTTAAAGGTTCTCCACAGGGTAAAACCTCCCTATGGAAGTTATCAAAACTGTTACATAAAATCTGGGAAGATATCCCAAGTTCAACTTAAACTAGGAACCTACAATAAAACTAAACACACAAATGTCCCCTAGACTGTCCAGCATATCTCATGCAATTCGAATTTACCTGAAAAGGGTAAAAAATGGACAAGTTAGAAGGATCCTTTATTAAAAAAAATGATAAAAATCTAATCCTATAGACTAGCTACAGAATCTTGCGATTCTGTAGCTGGTCTAAATAAGACACAGAATCAGCATTAAAATTGATTGAAAATCTTTTAAAGAATTAAATTGAATTAACATCCAATAGCTATTCGAAAACGAATCAATCAATTTGAAATTGTTGCACCATTCAGGATGAAGGTCAATCAAATGGTTACAGAGATATGCGTACTCTGTTTCTTTTGTTACCATAAAATCGAACGAACAGAATCATAATCTACAGCTGTGCAATCGTTTGGTATCAATTTGAAATTGATATAATCAAAACAAATCATGGACAATTGTTATGCTACCTTATCAACCGGAGATACGATCGAATCCAAACAACATTAATTTCAAATTGTTATAACTGTAATGACATAGCAAAAGATTCATGCCACGAGTAGATTAACTCAAACTGGCGTGCAAATCAATTCAAATGAAATCATAACAGGATCAATTAATCGGTAACAGAATTCGTAAGAATTACACAATCGTTTTTTTATGGCAAATTGGGTAAACAAGATCAATTGACTTTGATCAAAATCGTTCCATTCAAACGAATTATAACCGGATTTGATAGAGATAACCTGGGTTGACCATTTCGTTTTACAAATCAAACAGAGCAGTAATTATAATACGAATCCAAATCAAAAAACAATCTTGCCAACTCAATATATGGGATAATCCAATCAGAATAAGAGAAAATTGAATAGTTAAGGTTTTAACATAGTTATTACGAATCAAAACCATTCCACGATTCAGGCATATTTGCACAAGCTTAAATGAGATCATTGTTTTCATACGAAACAGAGTAGTTCTTTCCAAATTGAAACCGAACAGAGTTGTATTCCTATTCTTAGAATATTACATTACAGAGCATATATTAAAATATCGTGACAACCCAACTCCTCGAAATCGTTGCCAATCACATCATATGAACCATAACGAAATCAAATCTAAACGTAATCGTATTCTAAATTGAGCATGAAAAACTTCCTGTTCAGAGTAGATACAAAACAAATTCCATTGAGAGCAAACCATCAGTTTCGTTAACTTAATCGAACAAACGAACAAATCAAATCCAAACGAACACCATTCAAATCCAGTAAAAATCTATCAATGGCTAAACTGGGCATGATCAAATCGTGTATCCAAAACGAAATTCCATTTTATTTTTAGCAAAGGGAAATATATACAGGATGAACACGTTATGACAGAGCCATTTCGAAACATAAACAGAGCTATTCGAAAACCAAATTCCAATCACTATATTAATCCTGGTCATTCATAGAACTAAACGATATCAAAATCCATACCTGTATGGCGAGCAAATGGCTTGATCATGACAACTTAGAGTTGACAACGACTGTGGCCGATTCGACATTCTTGAAAGTGATGGAGCCAGTTGTCTTCTGCTTCTGATCAGTTGCTTGAAGCTTGTCTCTTTGACTGGTCAATACTGCAACTGGATATTCCAGTGATTGGATTTTCGATTGGAGTATGGGAACGTCGATGTAGTATCGTTCCAACCATAAATCACATTGGTCACAGGACGGTCGTATGGGTTTCGAAAGCACAGGTGAGGGTTTGATTACATTGCCGAGGGTTTCGTTAGGCAGTTTGATACTAGGGTAGCTTGGATTATTCCTTAGGCAAGGGGGAAGATTCGTCATGAAATCATAAGGTGGTTCGGGGCATAAACCCTGTGAGTAAGGGTACTCACTGGCTAGAAAACGTTCTATGTCAGAATCCGAATCCTCACTAAGGACGATGGGCTTCTGCTCAGCAAAGTGTTTAGGTTTGTTTCTATCCATCCTTGAAATAAGCCGAGCGTTCTTTTTACCCTTAGCAATAACAGTAGGGTTTGCCTTGGTCTTTTTTCTTGCAGGCTTTTCTATAGCCTCAACCTTCTCGGCTACAACGTCTGGTAAATCAATGTCAGGGTCGATCGAGGGCTTAGGAGATGGCAGTAAGACATGGAAGGGCACGGGTGGCTCCACCTTGGCTTCCATAACCACAGGCTTGTCAACCTGGATAGGGTCTGTGTCATCGAAACCATTTTGAGCGACGAAAGCTCTCCAACTATCACTGTGTAAACTCAAGTGATAAACAATGATAAGTTTAATCAGTCCATGGTGGAACAGGCTACTGTTGGCCTTCTCCCTTTTAAACCTTTTAGATATTTTATATAGGCTACGTTGAAAGTAAAAGGGCATATTCAACGAGTATCCCATAAAATTCATTAGCAAACGCAGGTGGTAGAGAAAAACGAGTCCATATCGACCCTCACAGGTCACGAATTGTTTGACTACCATCAAAGTATCGTGCCATCGTGGTTTAGGTGCAGAGATGGGCATACCTCTGTCACAAGAGGTGACCTTTCGGGATACGAACAGTAGCGTCCATGGCACCTCCTCGACCTTAGAATTTTTGAACCAACGCTGTCCCGAGGATGGTAACCCTGTAGCAGAACTAATAAACTTCTCATCAAAATCCAACTGTATGTCGCCCACCTTGGCTCTACAGCCATCGAAAGTCAAAGCGAACTGTTGTGCAACACAGAGATTAAAACCCTCGAATCGTTGTATTAATGTGAGCCAACCGTTATCCTCCAAGTCCTTCCGGGCATTATCAAATAACAACAAGGCTTGGCTGTTGTTTGGTTCGATTCCTTCCACCGGTGCCATGGAGCCGAGCACACGGTGAACGAGCCAGGGTTTGGGTCATAGCATATGTTAACTTCCAAAATGAAACCATTCTTTCGGTTGAATTTTGTAGTGGATATCATGGCTATTGGTAGCGTCCTCAAGTTACTTTTGAGTTTTTATAGCTGAG
>SNQJ01S0089354.1:72066-87594 GCA_010110895.2 Picea sitchensis
CAATGGGTGAGATGGATTGTCCAATGAAATGGTGCTAATATTCTCTTGACAAGGATGGAGTCCTCAAGAGAATAGAGGTAGCATAACATTACTTTGAATTCCTTGAAAAATGAGGTGCATCCATGGCCTTTTTATAGCATTCCTTTGGGCTATTGTTTAACTACTTTGTAGTGTGAAAAGAGGCCAATTAGGGCATTCCTAGGTCTTTGACCAGCCCTCCAGTCAAATCCAGTCCAGATTTGAGGGTCAAATCGGCTTGGGAGCTGAACCATAAGTGGGTGGGAGGCCGACCACTCTCATAAATGCGTTGTTTAGCAGGTGCGCGGATTTTTGCGATAACAGTCGTGCATCGTGCACATGTGCGCGATTTCTGTGTTCCTGTTTCGAGCATGTGCACACGCGCCCAATGTCTGCATAGCGCTCTTCAATTTTTCACTACTTTGTATAGTTTGTTTTTTTTTGGACCTTTTTATGAATGCTTTGGTATTAATTCAGGTCCATGGATGACTTCATCACTGTTTGATGATGTTGAGTTCTTGTAACCATGTGCGGACGAAATTTCAGTGACAACAGATGTGACATGCACAAGCTCAAGAAAAATGTTACTCATGAGCATGCATTCAAGCAAAAGTAATGAAAATCAAGCATTGTTACGAGGAAAATCTCTCTATGGCTAGGGGAAAACCACAACAGATGAAAATGGCTTCAGAAATCAACTCTATTCTCAAGTATGTTATACAAACAAATATGATAGCAAGACAAGATAAAATGCCTACCTTGTCTAGATGTTCGATGAATTCCACTGTTGATCACTTGACCCAAAGCAATATGCCTGCAACTAGTCCTCAACAACCAAGCAAAGCAAGCATATGGTGATAATATATGATGTTAGCACATTCAATAGCATAATAAATTAACATTCATAGCAAATACTCCCATGGAATAATAATTCAAATATTTGCAAGATATCAATTGGACGAGAAAAGAGTATTTCTATTAAGATATAATCAACAGAAGTGAATGAGTTATAAACTTCCATGTCGGCATGGTTCGGAACTGAAAAACTAAGTTCCTTCCAGTTAGGCCTCTACCACTTCAATCCTCCACCAAAGTCAATCTCATGTAAGAGAGACAATGGAGTTCTCACTCAATAATGGAAGAGATTGGGGGTTGAACACTATGTTCAGACTTAAAGGATAAAGGGATGCAGACTCAATGTGAAGTGAATAATTCCTCCAGAGTAACTTTTCTCTCAAAGTTGAATTCTTTCTCCTCTTTTCCATAGCTCGGAATTGGCCCATTTATATCCTTCAAGTGGAACTGAAGGGTCGATTCGGAACGTTTCCAGTATATGGAAGGCCAAGGATCATTGATCTGCTATCGTGACATGGAAACCTGACACCATTTTTCAATTTTGGGAACATTTCCCAATGTATGCAGGTTGTAGTGGTGCAACCTACGTATACGCATTTTTTATAATAGGCAAGGTGTGTATATGTGGAAAAAATGTTTTTTTAGCTCTTGGATTTGCAAAAAGGGATGAAAAATCTCCATAGGGAAATGGAAGAAGCCCCTCTGTGCAAGATTTCATGGGGTGAGGAAAATCTTGATATAACAGATGACCCCTAATGTGTGAGGTCAGAAGAGCATCTGCGATGGCTGAAATACATTATAAAAACCCAGAAGTGGAGTTATGGGGAACCAACTGAGAACTAGTTAATCATTACAATATGCACTGACTTTGCATACATGGCTGCCAATTTGAATTACACTACAGATCCATGTGAAAATATACCAAACAACTTTCCATGGCCATGAATAGGAAAATACAAATGTAGTTGCATTCTAAAGGCTATCATAGTCACGAACAAGGCCCAGTAGAACCAATCTCAAAATCAATATGAAGATATCTGTATAAAATGGAGTACAATCTAATCTCCCATGATCACTGAAGTCACATAAGTATTGGTCCAATGAAAAGGAAGAAAAAACTCAAGAAATTTGTGGCCACATATTGATGTCTTCAAGTCTTCTACAAATTTTGGGCACTCAAAGGGATGAGGTACCAGGTGAGATTTCTATAGTTGTTCATGGATTAATGGGATCCAGACAGTGAGAGCTTCAACCTCAATGAGCAACCATTGAGGATTGAAGTCGAGGATATATATTTCTTGATTGGGTTGTCATGTTGGGGTGAGGTGGTGAACCTCAAATCCCGGGGAGATGGGAGCGGTATGAATATAGAAGAGTACATAGAATCTCACTGTATAGCAGGGACCGAGAATGTCGGGAGTCAACTCCCCATTCGAGCAATAAAAAATCTCATCCTCAAGATTGTTGTCCTCATTTTGACCAGGATCACAAGGTCAGCTTCATTTCACCAAGCATCGAGGTCACTCATGTTATATTATGTAGATCGTTTGAGACCCACAATGTATGATTGGTGCACCTCACTACTGGCTAATATGAAGATTCAGTTGATAGAGCGCAAACAGGGTGACAAGAGGAACTTCAGGTTTTCCTCTATCTTGTGTATCTTTTTCTTCGAGCAAGAGTTGAGATCATTCCTAAAGGACCTCATGATCCAGCCATGGCATAGTGGACCGAGGTAATGAGACGGTATGGGGGAGATAGGGTTCCCACACCCTACAATAATGTTTTATTTTACTGGTGGAGACGACAGGTCATTGCTCTGGATGACTACCCCTATGTAGGGATCGACTTCAGAGGGGACCCTGACATGCCACTGCCACCAGGGACCGCCTATGGGGACATAGGTATGTCAAAGTTTTTAAACATTTCATTTTTTTGTATTTGTGTATAGTAAAACAAAAATATGTTTGGATGATGCTTAAGTACTAACTAGACACTTGTGTGACACAAACGTAGATTCACAACGACTAGATGGGCTTCCATGAAATCATCAGAGGAACCAGGGAGATGAGACAGTGGGAGGACAAGTAGAGAGAATCCTTCAAAATGTGTAGGGAAACCTATCTCGTTTGACACATAGGATTCCGATGGTTCAGGTAGAGGATCTGCCTGAGGCCATGCAATGACAAGTGGTTGGTGTGCCTAGAGCTTGGGTTCAACTCTTTAGATGTCTCACAAACATCATAGTTTGTTATCATGACACACATCTGGTGCCACAAGCGTAGTTGTCATGGATTTTTTATTATCGACTATATATGTGTATTGAGGGTGTTGGCCCCAATTTTGTACTATAAACATCATATTTTTGAAATATATATAAAACACGATTCTTTGGCTTTACTTATATTACAATGTGTACATTGATGATATGGTTTTCTTTGCTTTAGTTATGTGACAAATGCCAATCTAAAACGAAATTATCATAAGCATCGAATACATAATTAGAACTCCTAGGTATGTGATGATAAGTAATAAAATCAAACTATCTCTCTAAAAGACATACCTATAGGAATCGTCGGAGTAAAGTAGGATCGCGCACACGGTAACCATTGTTCAACTGACATACTACTAACTGGGAATCCAAAAGAACCTCCAAAGAGAGAATACCATGTGAAATGGCATCGCGTAAAAGTTCTATAACAACGCTATAATCGGCCACACTATTCGTGGATGGCCCTATGCATACGCTACCTGAAGACACCAGTAGAAACTCGGGTGAGTAAACCACCCAAATGGTGGAAGCCAAGTTCCATGTATGATGATTGGTTCTGTCTATGAATCCTAATTAGACCGAAGACTCCTTTGACATCTGCCAACTAAGTGAAAACTCGATAAGCAAGCTGAAGATGAAAAGAAAGGGAAAAGATATATACACTAAATTACATTAGTATACAAAGAGTTATGCCCAAGATTGTGGCTCAAGCATAATATCTTTTAAGGTAGAGCCCATTCATGGGCTCGGCCAACATGTTCCCTTCATAATATTATAATTCATAGGCTCCTTTTTCTAAGACACATCGCATGATATAGGGACCATGGAACATGGGTTTGAACTTGCCTTCCCCCAGCAGTTCTTTTGCGTGATCATATAAAAGGACCAATTCACCCTCAGTGTATAACCAAGGATAGACAGACTTATCGTATTGGACCTTGACACAACTTTTATTCACCTAGATAGTCGTAGAGGCATATTGACGCTGCTCATCGAGACTCTCTAGGTGTACGCAGTGTCGCTCAAGATCGAAAGTGTCAAGGAGGAGCGTGACTACCAATCTAAGAGAAGGGATTTCGCATTCAATAGGTAATATCAACTCCACACCATGTACTAACTGGAAAGGAGAAAAACTAGTGGTAGTCTTGAACAAGGTTCGATATGCCCAGAGTGCGGGATATAGCATAATGTGCCAGTCAAATTTACTCTCGCTGACAGTTTTCTGCAAAATGGTCTTGAGAGACTTGTTGACAACCTATACCTGTCCATTTTCCTGGGGGTAGTAAGGGGAAGAATGACCATGCTTAAACCTCAGTTTGGATGCTATCTCTTCCATCATTTCATTCTGAAAGTGACTGCCATGATTAGTGACAATCTCACTCGAGATACCAAATCTGGCGATAATTTGATTGAATATGAAGAATGCGACAGTCTTCCTGTCAGATTTGATTGTAGGAATTTCTTCAACCCACTTAATAATGTAGTCTATGACCACGATAATGTGTTGATTCCCCCTAGCCAAAGTTGGGTTGCAATCCTTGAAGTCCACCCCCCCACTCGGTGAAGAGACCGATGGTAATGACTGGGTGAAGAGGGGCTGGATGCGAGTGCATTTTTCTAGTGAAAAGCTAGCAGGGGTGACACTTCTTAACCGCTTCAACACAATATTTAAAGATAGATGGCTAGAAATAACCGGCTAGCAAAATTTTATAGGTTGTCACAAGCCCATATAAATGACTGCCACAAGCCCCAGTTTGGAAATCATTTAGAACTAAATTGGCTTCTTCATGAGTTAAACAATGACGCATAATATTATCTATTCCTCAACGATACAAAGTGTAGCCAATGATAATATAATTCTTATCTTGGTATTGTACACGTCGTCAGTCATCTCACCAGAGATGTTGAGGGAACTTAAAAGTTTGAAGATAGAGAATAATGTCTCCATACCAGGGGTCGAACGATGAGACAAGGAAAATGTGTTCATCTTCAAACGAATCAACATGGATAACATCCTCGACCAATCATGGGAATTCAATTATTAACTCCGCAAAGACTAGTGATTTCTTGGATTTCGCAGAAGTGAAATCGAGATCAAATTATTGTAAAATGAAAATCCATTTATTGTATTTTCCCCCTATGATATGCCTGGTAAGAATGTATTGAAATGGATTGACATCAGCAACCACAGTAGTCTTGAAAAGAAATATATAATGGCGTAAACGTTGGACTGCATGAACGACAACCAAAGCTATCTTTTCAACATGAGAATAATTGAGCTCAGGACCGACTAAGTTTCGACTAAGATAGTAGATGACGTGATCGCGGAGCTCATCATATTCCTGAACCAAAACCATAGCAATCATCTCATTGAACGCGACGACATAAAGCAAGTAATCCCTACTATAGTCAGAAGAATTCAACATACGCGTCGATACCAAGGATTTCTTTAGAGCATTGAAGGATTCCTGGGCTCGCTCATCCCAGATAAAAGGGGTACCCTTCTTCAAAAGACACATGAAACCCTTAGTAATATTGGCATATTTTAATATAAACTGATGTAAAAAGTTATATTCCCCTTGTAAACCATGAAGTTGTCGAATGGTGCACAGGGGAGGCAACCGAAGTATTGCCTCAACCTTTAATGGATCTACCACGATCTCGGTCTCGGAAACTAAAAATCCTAGAAGACAACCATACCTAATGAAAAAGATGCATTTATGAGGGTTCAACCAGATTCTATAATGACAACATCTTTCAAAAACTAGCCAAAGGGGCTTAGAGTGATCCACTCTCTTACGAGAGTGAGTAGAAATATCGTCAAGATAATCTTTGACTATATGTTTAAGATCCACCCAGAAGCAATGAGATTAGACCCGTGGTTAAAAGAAGGAATGCCTCCCATAGTAGGAGTTGTTTGAGGGATCTGAGAGCCACCAAATGAGAATGAAGTATAAGGAGCAGCTGGGATGGAGTTTGAAAACTGCAAAGTAAAACTCGGCATACCATAGGAAAAAGGACTAGAGGCCATAGGGATGGACTGAACATTATAGTTCGGTGAGTGACCAAGAGACCAAAATGGGTTCATGGAATTAGGTTGAGCATTCACTATAGGACGGGCAATAGTGATGATAGGTTCCTTTGGCACTACAACCATTGTGGTTGCAGGAGTCAAAGGGGTGTCATTAACTATAGTACGTGTGGGAGTCGAAGGGCTCCCACTATTTTGATGACTCATTTCAGTACCCATCCTTGTAGAATCACAAGTTTGAAAAGTGGAGGTGTGTGTACCACATCTAATAACTCTATGCCTTTTAGAAGGAAAAGACTTGAAATCCAGTGGTAGTTGTAAAAAGCGGTGGGACTGGCAGGGAAGCTGGTCTGACTCCACAATGACTTAAGACTCAAGATACAAAAATAAATCCTAAGGCCAACTAGTAATCAAAGAGAACACCAAAAATAATGAAACAATCAATATGCACACAAACGGGATAAAGTGGTTGAAAGTGGCCTCCATCCCTAAAGTAGTTATGCCTCACCCAAGAGGGGCCTGAGACTCCCTAGTAAAGATCGGAGGTAACAGAATCAGTTATAAGGGCCCTTGTGGGCTTGACAACTAGTCGGTCATATCCCCCCGAAGAGGTAATCCTCCATAAAGGTTGTGTGATTTTCGACCCTTATATGACCCTGGGTACCTGCAGAATAACCCCTACAAGTAACCTATGTGGCACCTAAGTCAAGAAACTAGGCAACCACTGTATAACCGATGCATAGGTGAGCAATCATAAGTTAGGTCCACCATATGGGTAGGGTAGTGTTGGCCCTTGACCAAGTTTTGAGGAAATATTGGTCGTGTTTGAACACTTTTGGGACTTCGACAGACTGGTCGAAGATGGAGCGCCCATGTAGAGATGAGATCGCGGAATCTCACTCATTTTTTGGGCTTGTAGACCCAGTAAAGGGTTTACTAGGGTTTATGTAACGAGTTATGGGATGTCGACCCATGGGTTTACCCATGTTTAGTCCTTTTTGTAAAAGTATATATAGGAAGGAATGTAATGTAGAAGAAAGGTGTTTGCACAGGGGAAAACCCAGGGTTCAAGTCCAATAGTGCACCAACAAACCCTAACTACTGGCCCTTTCGACAACACCTCCGAAGCAGATGTAGTCTCACCCGAAGTAGAAATAGGGGGTTGCAGGACACAGGTGTCTACAACTAGATGAAACAAAAATTGGATTCAGGGAAACAACACATAGCAATCTAGTTATCCTTTATCTCACTTAAGCCTACCTCACAACTTATATATTAGATCTAACACATTAATGCAATAAAAATATAACAGAAAGCAAAGAACACAACATCAACCATAGAGAACAACAAGATATACGTGGTTCAACCTCTCCCTAGGGCTACGTCCATAGAATTGTGTTTCTTGATTTATTATGTGAAAACATATAGTTCTATTTGTGCTCTTAGCTTGTAGATCTCTCTCTTTCTCTTTCTTTCCCCTCCCTGCACACCTAGTTGTAGGGTTTATCTTCGCACCCAACTAAACATCTTACAATACAGACTCTCTACTAGAACTTGTTTCTCTCACTTTCTCTCTCACGACAATCAATGACCATTAGCCACAATATTATGAATCAGTTATTGACCCATACAATCATACTCTCCATGAACAACCTAGAATGAGCCCTCCCAGGTCTTCTAGACCTTTATTTATACATTACATGGCAAACGTCTAGGTTTCAAAACCCTAGATCCAAAACCCTAGGTCCAAAAACCCTAGGTCAACTTGACCCATGCTTTAAGGGCTTTTCCAGTATGTCTTTCCTTCTTTTCTGCGAGGTGCTCCGAAGAATCCGTTGCTGGATTTTTCTTCTTGCTGAGTTTTCCATGATCCATCTTCTTTACTAATCCGTCTTCCTTGGTCTTCTTTTCCAACGGCTAGCTTTTCCTTCCTTTGCTCCTTCTTTTCCTCTTCTTTGAACACGTCGACCCATTCTCAGTCAATGTGCTTTCTAGGTAGTTTGTACTTCACCTTTCTTCCTTAATCTTTGCTTTCTTCCATAACCAAGGGCCAACAGGCCCCCAACACTCAAATTAACTTGTCCTGAGTCACTGCAAGACTGAACCTTCTGTTTCACTTCGACTTCAGACTACGCAGAGCAGCTTGTGCTTTCTACTCGGTCCCTCCCTTCTTTGTGCAGACTGTCTTTTCTATGTCTAGTACCCAGTTTCAACTGCACCTGGTAGCTATAACCTTATTCCTTTTCTTCTATTGAGAGTTGCGAGGCAACTGGTTTTCATAATACAATTTTAACTGGCTCCCATTTACCAAACCTTCCTTCCATTCTCCATTCAGAGTCTTGAACTACGTAGCTCCTCCTTCTGTAACGTAAGCAACTTTAAATGGTCCTAGCCAATGTGTCTTGAACTTCCCTTTGTGCTTCATGAAGTTGTTTTCATATACCAATACCATATCTCCTTACTTAAATGCTTTATTCTTGATATGTATGTCATGGTAAGCCTTTTCTCTTTCTTTCTGTACCTGCTGATGAAATCCTGAAATAAACATGTCTTCCTCTAGTTCTACCAACTATGCAAGCATGTCTTGTACAATGCATGTGTCATCCATACCTATAAATGCTACAATTCTTAAGCTAGGAACTAAATACTCCATAGGTACCACTGCCTCCAATCCATATACCAACTTAAATGGGGTCTGTGTTATTAATGTTTTGCAAGTAGTTCTGTAGGCCCATAATACTGCTAGAATTCTTAAATCCCAATCATCTCTGTTCACATTGTAAATCTTTGTCAGCATTGTCTCCAAGATCTTATTGAAAGATTCAACTGTACCATTCTCTCGTGGGCGATATGGAGTACTCTTCTGGTGATGTACTTCAAATTCCTAAGTCAAGGCTTCAATAGTTTTATTAATAAAATGAGTACCTTAATCGCTTATAAGGATATTTGTGCATCCAAATCTTGTTATGATATCCTTAAAAATGAAATGTGCAGCTGTGGCTGCACTACAATCCTTAATTCCAATTGCTTCTTCCCATCTTGTCAAATATTATGTTGCAGTGATGATGTATCGAGCTCCTGTGTGCTTTCCTGGTGGGTTGATGGGTCCCACAAAATCAATGGCCCATTTCTTGAATACTTGTAATGTTAATTGTGGTGCTAAAGGTATCTCATCTCTTCTGGAAGGTTTCCCAACTCTTTGGCATACATCGCAGGCTATGTTGTAGTCCTTAGCATCTTTGTGTGAAGTGGGCCACCAGAGGCCAGCTCTGAGAACCTCCTGTGTTGTTTCTTTCCCTGCATAGTGTCCTCCTGCAATGCCTTCATGTTCTTCTACTAGAATTAGTGGTCTTTCTGCCTCCATAACACACCTCCTTAAGATCTCATTGGGTCCCATCTTATATATTTGTCCAACTATAAGTGAAAAATATGCAGCACAAACTACCAGTTGTTTCTTTTGAATGACTATGTATGTGCGAGGTGCCATTCCTGTGGAGAGGAACTGAACTCTCTCGGCGAAGTGATCATTGACTTTCCTGATGTCTAGCAACTGTGCATATGGAAGTGTATCCTCATGACATATCCCTGGAATAGCAGTAGCCATATGCATATTCTCGCCCCCAACACTGGCTTGTTGACTAATTATTTCAATGCAAAGTGATCAATAAACATCTTAAAGTGTCTTCCCAATAAGTAGTGTCGAAACTTCTGTAGTGCATACATCATAGCTAAACCTTCTCTTTCGGTGGTAGTATAATTTATCTCAGCTGTAGAAATATTCTTGCTAGAAAAGGATAGTGGGTGGTCAATATATCCTACTCTGAGTTGTGTTAATACTTCAAATCTGGAAAAACCAAGATAGCCGCAGTGACCATTTTTTGCTTTAGTGTGTCGAAGATCTGTTGGCATTCCTTTGACCATTGAAACTTAAAATCTTTCTTTAAAATATTTTCCATCAGTGTTGTTAGATATGGATAGCCCTTAATTAAATTTATGTTGTATCCAGTGTGTCCCAATGCAGTGTGCATTTGTCTGACCGAAGTAGGGGGATGTAGATCGAAAATGATGGCAATCTTGGAAGGGTCTACCAACAATCCCCGCTTACACACAATATGCCCTAGCAACACTCCAAAGGGTGAAAAGAAAATACATTTTTTTTAAATTCGGCAACCTGACATTGCCTACATTTATCTCACATCAATATTAAACATTCAATATGGTCTTTCAATAAGCTAAAAACTGTCAAATCATCAAAATAGGCTTCCAAAAAATTATTTAAAAATTCCTTGAATGCTTCGACCACCACCCTGGAAAATATGGTTGGTGAATTCGTCAAACCAAAGGGCATCACTGTGTACTAAAAGGAAACCCATTCTATCAAAAATGTGGTCTTATGTCTATCTTCCTTAGCAATCTGGATCTGATGATAACCTGAAAATCCATCTATGAATGAGTAGACCTCTTGTCCTCCTACATTATCTAACACTTCTTCAGCAAATGGTGTAGGGAAGGGGTCATGTAGACATGCATCATTCAGTTTCCTTAGATCTACACAAATTCTAATTTATCTTGTCTTCTTATCCTGGACCACCTGATCTATTGTAAAGCATGATCTACTATGGGGTATTGACTTTCAAATAAAAATGTAGCTATAAAGTTCTGGTTCATACCGTACCAATATGAAGTGGTGAGGCGCAGTTCTTCTTGAAGATACCAATTGATAGGTGTTGTGTCCAAAGTGTTAATGAATTTATGCACCCAATGTTCTTTAGGAATTTTTCCCCAGGCCTCCTCACAACTTCGCACATGTTCCTTCAGATAGCTCTGACCCGTGTATCAAAATTTTCACCCTTCAACTTGGTCTAAAAAAGAGTATTGTCATCAAAGTGAAACATTGCATCCACTCTGTGATGTTCTTCATGTGTTTTCCAAACCATCTTGTTGGCATTTCTTTCAAGGCTTCATCCAGTGACAACAACCTCTGTTGCACTGGTACAATTTCTTCAAATTCCAATAAGAATGTTTCTAAATGATTTAAACTATCGAAAGTGGGTAGGTTACTTACTTTTGTGCCAATCCAACAAACTTCTCGGGTCAATCTGGCACATCTCCACATAGATATTTCATACATCTTGTTCTGCCAGTTCTCTAGTGCTTCTTCTTAATCTGACGAGCATGCGCTTTCACTTCACCAACTTAAATTTCCATCTATCGTAGGATTAATGTAATCATGTTGTCTTGCTATCAATTTATATATATTCTCTAGTTCATAAGCATGGTCTTCTTCTCTGATTGGTTCTGTGTATCTACGACCTTCAAATATCATTCTTCTTTTCTTTAAGTTAACAACAGTAGAATTGTTGAAAGCTTAATCAATTGCTAACAACGCAATATAAGGAATGCTATCATCAACTATCTCAATTACTTCGAAGTCTACAAGTGTCCTTACCCCGTCGATGTCCACAGGGACATGCTCCATCCTCCCAAAGGGGCTTACTACCTTCTGATTAGCCATCCTGAGCTTGATAGGGGAATAAATCAACTTAGGTTTTCCCATCATCACCCAGGTCTTCTTCATCATAATGTTGACTTCTGATCCCAATTCGAGGACCACATAATCTATGTCATAGTATCCAATCTGAGAATTAAGGTGCAGTTCCTTGTTTGTCCTTCTCTTCTTGGATAATTGATGTACTGGTCTATTCAACATAGGGTCTACCTTCCCTAGCTCATACTATCTAATCAATTTTTTTAGTTCTTTCACAACTCTTTCATCCTTAATAAAATTAATGCAAGTATATAAGAAATCCATAAGCTTGGTTACCTCTTTTCCTTCTCCTAGTGAGGCATACTAATCTAATTCTAGGGGCATTCTACATTCTCTCACTTTTGGTTGTGCCATACATGAAGAATCTTGTTCTCTTCCAAATTCTCTTCTTGTTTCTTCAAACATCTTCTTTTATTTCCTTGGGTCAAACAACTGTTTCTTCTCTACAGCTCTTTTGATCTGTGATTCTTCTGTAGTCCTACCTGGAGTCACCCTATCTTCTCTTGTAACAATGCCTCTTCTAGTGATAACAACAACTCTGGGATCCTCTCCACAAGGTTCTACTGACATTAGTTGTACTTTTTGGTTTGCTCCTCGTCTCTCCTAGAGTTTGGATAACAATGTTGGACAATCTTCAATAACATGTTCAAATGAGTTGTAGTAGCTGCAAGTGGTACAAGGGTTCTAACAGTCCCTTTCCAAATGACCTGGTTGGGCATAGTTATAATAGATAATCTATCCTCTACCTTGACCCATACCTCCTCCTCATCCTCTTCCTCTAAATCCACCACAGGGGTTGAAGTTTCCTCTTCCTTGGGAATTAAACTACGTAGAATTTCCCTCCTTTTGCATCTCTCCTTGAATCCTATATGTATCTCTTGACCTTTCATGCAAGAGATCGTAAGCCCTACAGTCCTTCTCATCATGCCCCACAGATTTACAGAATGTGCAGTAAATATTGGTAGGTGTATGGACATATTTTTGCATGTAATAACATTCACCAAGGCGATGTCTATTTCTACATACCTCACACCAGGGTAGAGTAACCTGCTTCAAAGGGATTGGAGCTCGAGAGTCTAAGTACTCATTAAATAGGGGACAATTCTCCTTGTCATGGACCTCTGATTTTCATTTGATGCACCAGATGTCTTCTCTTTTATATTTTCCCTTTTCTTTCTTCATATCTTTGACCTGCAGAGATAAGCTATTTATTTGACTCAAACTTTGACTCATACCTGAGTTGGATTCTCCCATAGGGCTTGATTATAGTTTCATGGCGATCTCCAACGCCTTAGCCTGTGAAGCAACCTTCTGTTGCATCAGAGGAACTCTGATGTGTGGTAAGAGGGCAGCAATGAACCATTCCTTATTCTGCTTGTTTGGAATCTGAAAACTCAAATGGCCTGTCAAGGTTTTAAAACTCTGATCAAACTCCCAAATAGGTTCAACTTCTCTCTTCTTGATTTCTTTCAGTTCTGTAATGAATTGTGAATCCAACTTAGGTTTCTTGAATTCTGCACTCAACGCAGTATTGTTATCACTCAGTGGTTTAGGCTGTAGAGTCCCCTAAATGAACTTCATGTACCAACTCAGTGCACGGTCTCTCAAGGTAGTCTTAAATTGAGCTCTCTTAACAGCTTCATCATTGACTTTCTTAATACTCCATATAGCTTCACATAAGAACTAGTGTTGATCATCATCTTTAGATCCATCTCCTCTAAAGATAGGTAACCTCATTTCATCTACCATATATCTTCCTAGGTGTCTTGACTGAGTATGTATTGAATTGTTGGTAACAGTGCTCTGAGTTCTCTAATAAATCTAGCTACTTTGGTTAATTAGTGCTGCTAAAATAACACGAGGAGTAATAGTACTTACTTCGAGGGTAGGCACAATCCCTGGAGTTTTTGATTCTTCCCGGGTAGGCAATGTTCCTCGTTCAATAACTCTTCTTCTTCTCCACTATAGAACCCTTCATCCTGTGCCAGTGGCTCATGTCTCTACTCAAACAGGTTCACCAGAGGAACTTCTCTAAAGGTTCTCCCACTGCGAGTATGTCCAACCTCTGTGTCATTTTCATTTTCTGAGTTCTTGAACATTATATTTTCAATCTGACCAATTATTGTATCTTCAAGATGTTCTTCTCATGCAATAGCATCATGATTTTCAACCTCAAAAAATGTAAAACTTTTCCTCTAGGTCCCTTAAAGAAATATCTCTCTGCTTGGCTATATGACTCTATTCTATCAATAGAAAACTCGGTAATGTACCCTCCAATGGTGCTATCAAACCTTTGATATACTGCTCTTGACATGACATTATCAACTCTCTTGACCTTCTTGATCATCGTCGACATCCAAACCACAGGTGGTCTAGATCTGATCTCGAACTGGGTATCTGCTAATCTGGCTAACCATTTGTATAACTCTTTATGAATTCCTCCAAAGAAAATTTTGTGTATGTCAGTAAAGATGTACCTTCCCAACAAGTCTTCTGTACTAAGATTAGGGTTCTTGTTCTGGGCTTCAGCGAAGTCTTTTTCTTGTTCTTGTATCCACCTCTAAATCTCTATCTTCGATGGAAACCACCTTGACATTCCCTCAAGAAGATCCTGGTCTCAGCAATAGAACCATTTGTTGGCATAGGGGCAGACCCAGGGTTCAACTCTAACAACTCACTAACAAGCCCTAACTACTATCCCTTTCAGCAACACCTGCGAAGAATATGTAGTCTCACCCAAAGTAGCAATAGGGGGTTGTAGGATACATGTGTCTACAGCTAGAGGAAATGCAAAGTGGATCCAGGGAAATAACACATAGCAATATAGTTATCCTTTATCTCACTTAAGCCTACCTTGCAAGTTATATCTCAGATCTAACACATTAATTCAATAACAGTATAATAGAAATCAAAGAACATAGCATCAATCATAGAGAACAACAAGATATACATGGTTCACCCTCTCCCTAGGGATACGTCCACATAACTGTGTTTCTTGATTTATTATGTGAAAACATACAGTTCTATCTACGTTATTAGCTTGTAGATCTCTCTCTTTCTCCTTCTCTCCCCTCCCTGCACACCCAGTTGCAGGGTTGATATTCGCACCCAGCTAAAGATCTTACAATACAGACTCTCTACTACAACCTGTTTCTCTCTCTTTCTCTCTCACGACAATCAGTGACCATTAGCCACAATATTATGAATCAGCTATTGACCCATACAATCATACTCTCCACGAACAACCTAGAACGAGCCCTCCCAGGTCTTCTAGACCTTTATTTATACATTACATGGAAAACGTCTAGGTGGCAAAATCCTAGATCCAAAACCCTAGGTCCCAAAACCCTAGGTCAAAACCCTAGGTCAACTTGACCCATGCTTTAAGGGATTTGCAATCCTATCTTTCCTTCTTTTCCACAAGGTGCTCCAAAGCATACGTCGATGGATTTTTCCTCTTGTTGATTTGTCCACGATCCATCTTATTTTTTGATCTATCCTCCTTGGTATTCTTTTCCAACGGCTAGCTTTTTCTTCCTTTGGTCCTTCTTTTCTGCTTCTTTGACCACTTTTACCCATTTTCAGTCAATGTGCTTTCTCTATAGTTCGTACTGTTGGATTACTCAGAGGGGGGGTGAATCAGTAATAACGTAATTATAACCCTTTTTCTTCAAATGTTATATCAATGTAGAATTATTATCCAATAATGAGCAGTAATAAATAAACAATCACACACATGCACAGTACACCAGTGTTTTACGTGGAAACCCAAATCGGGAGAAAACCATGGAATGCTTTTTCTTA
>SNQJ01S0089354.1:91365-103057 GCA_010110895.2 Picea sitchensis
CACCAGTAGATGCTTTGGAGAACCTCGTGGGAAGAAAGGAAAGACAGGTTGGTGAAGCCCTAAAAACGTGGGTCAAGTTGACCTAGGGTTTTAGACACCTAGGGTTTTGGTATCTAGGGTTTTGACACCTAGGCTTCGGCCTAAGGCTGTCAGTGAGCTATTGTAATGTATAAATAAAGGTCAAGAGGATGTGATATGGGTTCGGGTATGTGATGATGAGTGATTTTTGTTATTACTGAGAGAGAAGTATTGTGTGGTGAGAGAAGTCTGTGTTGTAAGATCTTTAGCTGGGTGTGAAGATCCACCTTGCAGTTGGGTGCACAGGGAAGGGAGATAGAGATATGAGAGAAAGAGAGAGATTTGCAATCTAAGAGCATAGATAGAACTGTAAGCTTTCACCTAATATATTATAAAGCATAGTTTTGTGGACATAACCCTAGGGAGAGGGTGAACCATGTATATATTTTTGTTGGGTGTGATTGATGTTGTGTTCTTTACTCTGTTACTTTGATGATGCATTAGTATGTTAGATCTGATGTATAACTGTGCAAAGTAGGTGTATGATTGGAAAGAATAAACTGATCTTCGTGCGTGGTTGCCTTGATTCCACTTGCATTTCCTCTGGTTGTAGACATCTATGTCCTGCAACCCCCTATTGCTACTTCAGGTGAGACTGCATATGCTTCGTAGGTGTTGTCTAAAGGGCCATTAGTTAGGGCTTGTTGGTGTGCTATTATATTTGAACCCTGGGTTTGCCCCTGTGCCAACAAATGGTTCTGTTGCTAGGATCGGGATCTTCTTGAGGGAATGTCAAGGTGGTTTCCATCGAAGACAGAGATTCAGAAGTGGATAGAATAACAAGAAAAGGACTTCGTAGAAGATTGGACTAAGAACCCTAATATTAGCACATAATATTGGTTTTGAAGGTATATCTTTACTGATATACACGAGATTTTATTTGGAGGGATTCATAAGGAGCTATATGAGTGGCTGGCTAGATTAGCAGACACCCAGATTGAGATCAGATCTAGACTGCCTGTGGTTTGGATGTCGGTGCTGATAAAGAAGGTCAAAATAGTTGATTACGTCATGGAAAGAGAAGTAGATCACTAGTTTGATAGTACCATTGGAGGGTATATTACAGGGTTTGCTATTGATAGGGTAGAATCATATAGCCAAGCAGAGAGATATTTCTTTAAAGGAACTAGAGGAAATTTTTTACACTTCTTGAAGTTGAAGATCAAGATGTTATTGCATTAGAATAACATCTTGAAGATACAGTAGTGGGTTAGAATGAAAAAGATAATGTTCAAGAATTCATACAATGACAGTGACACAAAGATCGGACACATGCACAGTGGGACGACCTTCAGAGAAGTTCCTCTGGTGAACTTGTTCAAGAAGAATCATGAACTAGCACAAGAAGAAGGGTTCTACAGTGGAGAAGAAGAAGAGATTTTGAACGAGGAACATTCAGAGTCTGCTAGGGCAGAACAAGAGACGACTGAAGAACTTCATCGAGAAGAGTTAGAAACTTCAAGGACTGCGCAGACTATTGAAGTAATGCCATTACACCCCTTGTTGTTTTAACAACACTAAGTAACCAAAGTAGCCTAAGTTATCAGAACACTCAAAGCACTGGTACAAGTGGTGCAGTGCATACTCAATCAGGAACCTTAGGAATATCTATGATAGATGAGATGAGGTTACCCACCTTTAGAGGAGATGGATCTGAAGATCCTAACCAGCACTAGTTTCTATGTGAAGCTCTATGGAGTATTAAGAATGTGTTGACGGACGAAATTGACCACTCGTCAACTGGAGGAGTGAATACGGTACGGGGTTGTCTAATTAACATAAGCAGTTTGGATTAATTCACTTCGACAGGTTTAGCGGCTCCGTTGGCCGATCTAAATTCTAAAGAAAGCGAAAAAAATAACTAAAGGGAAAAACAATAACTTACTAAATAACAATTACTAAAATCTATATGTACATCTAAGTATATATAGGTACAAATTGAATATTATATGTATCATAATTTTATATACAATTTATACAAACCACGAGTTTTAATCTAAACTCGTAAAAATTAAATGTAGATTGATTACTTTAGCAACAGTAATAAAGAAAGTGAAAACACTATTTAACTTTTTGGTTTATTTTTTTTAGATGTGTACACTCATGCAATCAAATATGAAACTGCCTAATTGAAAAGGAAATAACAGATAGTAGAAAATGTTTTATATATAGGAAACTTTTATATTCAACAAACTAATGAAATCAAATAACAGGCTAACTTGTTATTGCATCCAATGTCTGTTTGATATGGAATATCCAACCACCTTTATCTGACGAAGTAAACTTGCTACATATCTTGAGATTGCCCCTAATAAATGAGAAACGATAATGCTGTAGATTGAATTATAATAACAAAACATATAATAGATGCAGTCACAGTAATCTTATAATTTGCAAGCAACTACGATGACATAATTCTTCCTGTAAGAACTTGCATGTAAACATTCAACTGAAATAAAGATAAATCTCCTAATTTAAATTGAATAGAGGATCACTGTGTGTTATATCTAAGACACGAGATATGGGCAGTATGTGAAAAGGATTATCTCAAACAACAATAAAACATGAAGACGAAAAGCTATCATCTATCATCATATTGAGATAAGCAGAACTTAAATTAAAACATGATACAGAAAGCTAAAGTTGTAATGTATTCCGTGTCATTCAAGTCTGTATGTAAATATCCATACTCTCGCCCCAGGCCAAGATGATGAATGTTTACAAAATGATATGTTTATATAGGTTTCAGGAAACATAACTGTTTCCTATTGATAAGATCAAATTGGTTCCAAAAAATAATGGGGGATGCAACCACCCTGATTTCACTAGATATCAAAACACTACCAACAGTCTAATTCTGTTTACTCAAAATACACAATTGATATGGCTGGGATATCTCAGAAAGTGTCTCATATCATCTTTGAAATCATGGGCTCCTTAATTATCCTGAAAACAAAAGAAAATAAGAATATCTCATATATGTTTTTAGTCACTAAATCAAACAATTCGAATTTTCTTAACTGGCTACAAAATCTTTCAATTCTGTAGCTAGTTATAATAGCAAATGCAATCTTATTTTATTAAATAAAAAAAAATAGCCTAATCTTAATAATAAAAATAGTTTTATTCAATCAAAACAAATATCCTAACTTAAGAATGACAATGATCATGCTAACTAAAACATACCTCTAATCATAAAACGAAATCATGTCAAGAAATTTTGGAGTTAACGATAGCTGTGGTTGCCTCTACGTTTTTGAAAATTACATGACCTGTAGTTTTCAAATGCTTCTCCTTCCCTTGGATGATGGATTCAAGTCTGTTGTTTTCATTTGTCAACATTTCAACTTGGTCTCTTAAAGACTTGATTCGTGACTGTAGCAGTGGGACATCGTTATAGTATCTGTCGATCCACGATCGACACACATCACACTGTGACTGTAAAGAATTTGCATTAGCGTGAACAACATTATGGGTCAGAGAATCCTCCACGCAGATGGTAGATTTATCATGGAGATGGATGCCAGGGAATTCTAGGTTATCTTTCAAACAAGGAGGCAGATTGTTAACATAGTCATAGGGTCGGTTAGGGTATAGCCCGAATGACACGGAGTCCTCTTCAGCAAGGAATTTGTCAATTTCTGAGTCTGATCTTTTGCTCATTTCAATAATGTTGATAGTGTCTTCACGAGGTTTTGTTTTATTTCTAACACTTCGAGAAATTAACCGACTGACTCTTTTGTTTTTGAAATTGACATCAACACTGCCTTTTAACTTCTTCCCTGAAGGTTTCTTCACAGTTTTAGTACAATCCTTTGGGTGTGTGACCGGTCGATTGTCCTGTTGAATAACCTTAGGGTAGATTGAGGGTTCGTTGTTAAGGGAAAAATCACAAGCCTGGAGAGGTGGGGAAGAGGCCGTAGGGTTCACAAGGGTTTCCACAATGACCGGCTTATCTACCTGTCCCAACTCATGGTTGCCAAAACCATTTCGTGTAATGAACGCATCCCAACAATCATTTTGTGACTGTAACTGGTGCATGAGGATGATTTTAATCAGACCATGATGAAATAGACTTGAATCTGACCTCTTCTTCCTAAATCGTTTACCCATTTTATACAGACTTCTGAGTAGGTAATAAGGCATATTCAACGGAAAACCAATAAAACTCATAAGCAGGAATAGATGATATAGGAAAACAAGTCTGAATCATCCCTCACATGTGATGAATTTCTTCACTACAACAACTAAATCATGCCATCTAGGTTTCAAAAACGAAATTGGCATACCTCGATCACAGCTGGTTATTTTTCGTGAGTTAAACAGTAATGTCCAAGGGACTTCCTCCACTTTTGCATTTTTGAACCATTTCTGACCAACCGCTGGAAATCACGTGGCTTAACTTAGGTATTCTTTTGTTACTTCCAATTGCACATCACTAATTTTTTCCCTACAGCCATCAAAGGTTAAGGCAAACTCTTGGGCGACTTGAAGATTAAACCCCTAAAACTTTTCAATGAAAATATGCCAACCATTCCTTTCCAAATCTTCCCTAGCATTATCATACGAGAGTAGGGTTTGGATGCCATTCGGTTCGACCCTTACCACTAGAGCCATACTGAATGGGCAGGTGATTAACGCACAACACACAGGTAGGGTTTGCAAAAACGAAATAGAGCCAAAGCCCGAGCCTTATCAATGCATGTTGTGATGATTCAAACGATGGGCAATGTGTTTAATCAAAACGTGTGTGAGGAGTTCCGTGAATCTCGAGACCACGCTAAGGAGTAATGGCATGCTGTACATTGTATGCCACCTTGGCACTGCTAGGACCAAAGTACTCTGAAAACATAGTGCGCGCATCAAAGTTTGATTGCAAAGTTAGGTCGGTTTATAAAAATCGAAAAGTTCAAAGTTTCATGAAAGAAATATGATCAAAAATCAACCAAAATCCATACAAAAAATCAAATATCAAATGATGGGGGTCTTTCGTTCATACAAACATAAATCTATTAGGCATGCTTAGAATCGAAAGGGTCACAAACAAGGAGAGAAACATGCTCATAGCAAGAAATCACAATTCTGTAATAAACCATATGCTTTCAATGAAATTTTAAAACAGAATAGTAACGATAGTTGCAAGTTTTCATGCTTTCAGTCATGAAAATGAAGCATGAATAGACGATAGGTAAAATGTGAAGATTTACAATTGTCATTTAGAGAAACTCTCATAAAGAGTAATAAAATTTCATAGACCCTGTGTAGGCAGCATATAATAATAATCACATAATCGCTGCCAACAATGGCGACATGCTGGGAGAAGCAGTTATCTCTGTCACACGAATGAGTTCAGGTTAGAATAATCTAAAAAACTTTGAATAGAAAACAACCCAAAAGTTGTTTGAACATCTCAAATAACCATAACGCAGTCCGGTTTCAGACAACTGTTATTTTTAAAGAAACGAAAAATGTTGACAATATTAGCAAAAGAAAGCCACGATGTTAAGTTAAAATCTTCAATACTATTGACAGGTCTGTTGCTGCCAGTAGGCATCCATAGCCTCGGAAGGGATGTCAATTAACCCACTCTGATATCTGTATCCTTTCAAGAAATTCTAGATCAAAACGAAGAACGTTTAAGGTCAAAACAAAATCCATATCTGAGAATTTTCTTTTACCTGACATTGCTTCACTGCCAGTGGGCCTGTTCAGTACCTCGACGAAGTTATATTGGCGTCATGCATGCATTTACCCGCTGCCAACAGACCTATTCAATGTCCCGACGGGTTTACAAACACTTCCCATATCTCTTTGAAAGTTTATTCATATTATAGTTTTTTGAAATATTCGATAGAGTGGGGTGACGCTGAAAATTCTAGTTTTTTAACACATCTTTAATACGTCACAAAACTTGAAATTTTTTTTTTAGCCGTCCTTCATCAAGATCTAGAAATAGTTTATTAATAAAACCGTATTTCAAGAACAGGGAGACATCGTTGAGTTGTTCTCTTAAAGAACAGGGATAGCATAAAAAGATTTATATAGATGGTCGTGAATACTTTCCATTGCAGATTGAAACCAAGAAAACGCTTTTCAAACAACAAGTCATCTTCAACAGGGCTACAATTTCATAGAAATACAACAATTGATGTTTTAACAACTTTCAGCAGTCATTTTCTAGGGGAATTTTTTTTGTTTTCTTTGTCTGAGCTAGCCCGTGGTGCAGGCATATGTGTTTCAGAAGAAAGACCGATAAGCAAAAATGAGAACCAAAACAAACCAAAAAAGAAAAACAAACAGAAAATATTTACAAAGGGTGTATGGGAGCATCATCAGGTAAAGTACTTTTTTAGAGCTTGGCCATTCACCGGGAAGGTGTCTGGCTGTCCCTCTAAATTCTGTAAGTGAAAGGAACTGGGACCCAGTTTCTCAGCAACTAAAAATGGACCCAACCACAAGTTCTGAAACTTAGAATGCTCTCCTTTTCCCTCATGAGGTTTGTCCCACTTTAGGACAAGGTCACCTACCTCAAACTTTCTGTCAGACGCAAAATTGGAGTCAAACCAGTTTTTAACAATGATTTTATGTTGATCCAATTTTCATTTTGCTTGAGCCCTTACTTCCTCTAACTTTAACAAAGCGTTAATTCAACTCTCCAAGGGGGGACAGTCTTCTTCCTGTACCTTCTGTGATAACTGCAAAGATGGAAGAAGGACATGCGATGGAAGAATCACTTCCCTGCCATAAATGAGAAAGAAAGGTGAGTTACCCACAACAGTTTTAGGAGTTACTCTGTCATCCCAGATTGTGTTTAACAGTGCGTTATGCCATTTTTTATGGTTTTCAGAGACCGTTCTCTTGATAATTTTGATCAGATTTTTATTAGTTGATTCTGCCAAACCATTGCCTTGTGGGTAATAGCTGGCAGAGTACTTTAATTTAATTCCTTTTTCTAGAGTGAAATCACTCATTTAAAGAGACGAAAAATAAGAAGCATTTTCAAATACCAGACATTCAGGGATACCGAAACGAGTGATAATATTTGAATTCAAGAAGGATATTACCTGGCTGGTATTTACAGCTTTTAATGGGGCAGCCTCGGACCACCTTGTGAAATAATCTGTGGTTGTTATGATGTATTTATGTTGTGGCTGTTATGATGTATTTATGTTGTTGTGAGGATATCGGATTGATGGGGCCTATAATATCCAGGCCCCACTGCTGAAAAGGGGAATCTACCGAGACTAGTTGCAATGGGAATGCTAGTTTCTGTATCCGTCCGGATGCCTTTTGACAAATCACACACTTGCGACATAAGGCATGAGAGTCTTTGAAAAGGGTAGGCTAGTAATAACCTACTCTTAATACTTTGTGGGCGGTGGTGTCTCCACCGAAATGCCCACCAGCTTCCCCTTCATGCAACTCCAATAAGACTTTTTTTGCTTCATCTTTTTCAAGACAACGCATAAGTATTCCATCAAAATTTTGGCGAAACAAAATACAATTAATCAGCTGAAAAGAAACAGATTTTAATCTTAGTGATCTCCTTGTTTGGGGATCAAGGTGATGGGGAGCTGATCTGTGTATAAGACAAAATTTGATGTCGTCGTACCAGGAACTAGCAAGGTTTTGTGCACAATAGATTTGATTTTGATGATGCTGATCTGGATCTAACATATCGGTTTCATTTTGCTATCCTACAGCTGAATCGGTGACCAACTTGCATAAACCTTGGCCTCTAACAATTTGTGTTGGGGTGATTTCTATGTCATATTCTTGTAAGGATGTGACCCAGTTTGCCCTTTTTTTGCCTAGTTTTTTCTGCACTAACAAATTTCTGACAGTCGGATAAGGGACAATGATTTTCTTCCTAGATTTCAATAGATAAGATCGAAAGTGTTTTACTGCTTTAAAAATAGCATAAGCTTGTTGATCTACTACTGGGTAATTAAGTTCTTCTCCCTTGAAGGATGAGCTCATAAAGGCAATTGGGACTTCGTTAATTTTAGCGTTCTTTTGAGTTAGGACAACAACGTAAGATCGGTCAGAGGCAAACGTGTAGAGGGTGAAGTCTTGAGAAAAATCAGGGCTCATTAGAGGAGCGTATATTATGGATTTTTTTATTGAATCAAAATCCTGAATTTCTAAATCTTTTTTTATTAAGTTTTGTAATGGTCTCACCATTTCTGAAAAGTTGGGGACGAATCTTCTAACAAAGTTTGTCTGTCTTAAGAAAGATTGCATGGACTTTTATGATGAGGGAGGGCGGAGTTTTGAAATGACTTGGGTCCTTTCAGGGTCGATAATCATCCCTTCATTTGATACAATGAATCCGATGAGCTTACCTTGTTCTACTGCGAAGATAGATTTTTTAGGATTTAAAGAAATGTCCTACTTACGACATTGTTGTAGAACAAATCTTAAATGAGCTAGATGATCTCCTTTATTTTTTGAGAAGACAGTGACATCATCTAGGTAAACTACTACAGATTGATTGATTAAGCTGTGGAAAGCGATATCCATCGCTCTCTGAAAAGTGGCACCGACGTTTATGAGCCCAAAGGGCATCTTTCTATAAGTGTAGGTGCCCCATGGGGTACGAAAAGTAGTTTTGAGCTGGTATGGGGGAGACATAAGGACTTGGTTATACCCTGAAAAACCATCTAACAAGGATAATCTTTCAGAGCCAGATACTTGTTGAAGGATCTACTCCATGGGAGGGACAAGGTAGTTGTCTTTGTCAGACGCTTGGTTAAGATTTTGGAAATCGACACATAGTCGAATTTCACCACTCTTCTTTCTGGCAAGGACAAGATTAGAGACCCATTGTGTCTGCCTTACTCGGCAGATTATTTTGGCATTCGGGAGTTTGCTTAATTCCTTCTTGAGTGTTGCCTCGAGTTTTGGGTGCATCTTCCTTAACTTTTGTTGAAAAGGTTGGGTCTGGGGTTTCATGGGAATAATGTGTTGAATGATGTTGGGATCAAAGGTTTTTAGGTCGTAGTACATCCAGCCAAAAACATCTTTAAATTCCTTAAAAAACTTAATAAATGCTACCTTTTCTTTCTCAAAACACCCTAACCCCAAATTAATGCACTGTGGGTTGTCTTTAGTTCCCAAATTTACTTTTTCATGTGTCAAGGAGGAACTATTCATTTTACAATTCACTAATTTCCTGAACTTATCGTGAAGATAATAAACTTTTTCTAATCTAACCATAGATTTTGGGATAGAGTTTACCATGTCTGATGCAGATTCCGGGGATCTTGGATCTGGTATTACCATAAACTCACGAAGATTTTCGTCATGGGTACCTTCGTCGATCACTGCGTCCTGGAAAGTTTCTTCCATATGCAGAAAACTTATGATCTGTTGATCGTCATCAAAGACTCTCCAATTCATGATGTTGTCCAGGATGGACGGTCTGAACAACAGTTCGACGGAAAATGCATTGGGAGATAGGCCTTTTGCAGGTTTTGAAGCGACGTTAGCTAACAAATCAGCTTTAGAATTATTCAATCTAGGAATAGAATTTATGTTAAAAGCAGAAAACTTGTTCATCAAATTCCATACCTCAGTCTGATAGCTTTTAAGGTGCAGAGATAAACAGTGGATAGAATTTTTTACCTATCTAACCATGATTTTTGAATCACCAAAGATAGTCAAATTCTGAATGTTTAAATCGAGTTCTTTTCTGAGACCTTGCAGGAGTGCCTCGTATTCGACCGTGTTGTTTGTACATTCAAATTCTAACCGGAAAGCAATCAAAGTCTTGTTACCTGCTGGATCAATGAGCACGCACCCTGCACCATCTCCTTCCTTAGATTTTGAACCATCGAAGTAGAGAGACCATATTTGATTTTTCGGCAAGTGCATGTGACCAGCGAGAGGAGGCTGTTGACTGTGTGCATGTCATAATTTCAGATTGTTGTTCCAGGTCAGTGATGGTAGAATTTTCGGCCATGAAATTGCCGAAAAAAGTGTCCATCCCCTGTATTTCAGGCGAATTGGCAGAAGCAGTGAATGGTTCATTGGGATCATTTAAATTAGTTACCGTGAACTTAAGATAACGTTCATGATTTACCTTGATTATGTTAGGCTTTCCATTCTCAGGCAGCCACAAGTGAGACGAATCCGTTGCAAAATAGCCATGTAATTGTTCTGACCAATCTCTACTTAAAAACAAACCATATACTTCTAGGATATCTAGAACATTGATATCAATCACTTGATGGACTTTAGGATTAGATGATAATCTGATAAGCACATTTTTTAATTCGCCTATCACTTTAACACTAGTTCGATCAAGCTGGATAATTTTCAAGGTGGACGGTTGAACTTCAGCATTAATTTTTTGACTGACAGACCAAGGCATTACGTTAGATGATGCACCTGAATCTACCATATAGTTATGTACATTCCTATTGAAAATTTCAAAAGTCAACAAAAAGGGAGGGAAATTTCTGTGAGTATTAATTGTCGAAGTTTGTTGTTTTTTAATCGCAGCCCCTGAAATTAGTTTATCTACATTTGCTACACTATTTACAGGAAGGTCTCTTTTACCATGACGTTCAGATGTCGTTTTGGCGAAGGCCTTCTGAGGAGTTTTGGGGTTGTTTTCAACACCTTTTTTGTTGTTCGGATTGTTGTTTTTGTTGTTTTCCACAATATTCTACATCTTTTGCAAAAGAAAAGGGAATTTTAATAATTCGTAAACAGAAATGTTATCCCTAAGTTTCTTTAAATCTTCAATCAAATCATAATCTAAACTTGGGTTTGCTAAATTATGTTTAGTCTCAATTGATTTAGATTGTTTCGGAGGCACAGTAGTCGCAATTTCAGAAGAAGGCTTATTAGTTGTCTTGCTCCTGGTATTGTAAGGATGCACTGTTTCGAAATTAGCCTGAAAAATGCTATCTGAAAAATGTCCAAAAATGTTTGGAGAGATTTCATCTTCTTCTACTATCTCTTGTTCAGCTACTTCTTCAGGAATCTCGGGAGGAATCAAGTTATCATGTGCTTCTAGGATCGTTTGAATAACAAATTGTAAGCTTTCTAGATTTAGGCCTTCAGAATTTGAGTTAGGTCAGTTTGTGGGAAAAGGCTTCCTAAAAGGGGGTTTGTAAGGCCCTCTGCTCGAAGAAGCTTCTTCAGCCGACCTTTTCAAATCTATAACTTGATTGGATAACTTCTAAACGACTTTCTGTAAGTTTTCTAGATCCGAACTTTTAGGTTGAGCTTTGTTTTGGGGAGGTCTAGGGAGGATTTCGATTTTCTTCTTGGAGGATGAACTAGTCTCTAACTCGTTTCTGGTATTGTCTTTTAAGCTGAGAATATCTTTCTCTATATGACTGGCCTCTTCGAAGGCTTCTATCAATGTGGCTTTCTTGGACCTCTTTACCCAAATGGCTATGTTTTGATGTAAGGCTTTAGTGTAGTATGCGACAATAAGATTTTCGGCAAGCATCGAATCTGTGGGGATTCGATTCTTTAGTGTCAGGAACCTTTGATTAAAGTCTTTTATCTTTTCTTTGGGGTTCATTTTTAAACTAGAAAGCTCCATGACTAGAACTTCAGGAGACTTGTCGTCTCTGAACTTCTCAAGGAAGCAGGA
>SNQJ01S0089355.1:25806-36551 GCA_010110895.2 Picea sitchensis
CTCGTGATCGCCCCATCCAACGACGTGTGTGGCCCATGTGGCCCATGTGTCACCCCATCCAGAGAAATTTTAGATACAATGTTAAGATCAAGCATTTTTGTGAATACTAATATAAGAGAAAACTTGTTCTTGGATTTATATAGTAAACTTAAAAGTTTTTATTGAAAGGAAATTTTTTTACCAAAACATTATACGAATCATGAAAAGAACCTACTTGCCTTATAATCCTCTAATAACATGTAAATTTAGCACGATGACATCTATTGATTATTATTTTGGCTAAGATGTATATAATTTGGAGCTTCCTAAGATCTATACAAACATAAAGGTAGAGAAAATTACTCATCAACACCACCAAGGAAGTTATTCTTATTGAGGATATTGATTATTCACTTGATCTCTCAAACCATGAGAAATGTGGAGTATAGTGAATGTTAGAGCATAATTCCTAATACATTGATTTAATGATAACAAGAATTGTGTTACCTTCTCTATAGATTTCCTAAAAATCCGACTTCAGCATAAAAAAAAATGTTAGTCCAAGCAATAATGCTAGAAATGATATGCAAAGGGAATATTTATATGAGTGTTCTTAAAATATATGTTCAAACACAAGCTAGAAGAGGCAGGTATGTAAATATAGAACCCATAAAACTTTCACCAACTTGGAGGTATAACAAAGCAAATGAAGATGGGGTTTCAAAGAGACTTGAAATAGTTTTGGTAACTAAATATGTAATTAGTGAAGAAAACAAGGTGAGATAATGGGTAGAGGTTGGATGGGGTTCAAATTAAATTCTCATCTTACTCTTCCAAGAAATAGGACGAGAAGCTAGCCAACCTATAACACCCACTAGTATATGATATGTGAGTTTTGGTTCTAACAATATGTTATCCTTGTGATGTGATGTAATCATTAATCCCCATGTTAATTTTTCTACGATGTTGACTTGCATTTAGAAGCGATGTTGACTTGCATTTAGAAGCGATGTATATGTGTATTTAAAATGGCACAAGGTGAAAATACCCTTTCATGTACATGTATTAATAAGCATATATTATTGATTAAGTATTTATGTTCATGGATGGTTACATCCTTATTGATTATTACTAGTAATGAATGGTCAAGTCCTAGCCAATTATTATGAGTATTCCCTTTTAACAAATAATGGATGGGTGTTCCTTAATGAACAATACATTCATTGTGAGTATTCCCTTTTTAATAAATAATGGATGGGTGTTCCTTAATGAGCAATACATTCATTGTTATTTTGTTCATGAGTAGTCACGACATTATGCATTAATATTTTTATATACTTACATAATAGTTACCATGAATTATACCTTTGATGGCATGTGAGGATCTCCATCATTAGTTATTATTAAGAATTTATATTATGTGACTTTCCTAGTGTAGGACTAGGATTGATGTTCCTTGTCCTTGTTTTTCATGGCTAGACATTGTGTGCCTTGTGATGATAGATAGGATATGGGATTTTGGACTCCTCACCCCATGGATGGCTTTTTGTTTGATATTTACTTGCAGTTGGACATATCTATGACTTGATAGTTATACTTATGATGGATTATGTTGAGTAATCCTTATTTGATATTGTTGTTAAGAATTTACATTACTTTAGAGAGGCTTATGAACATAGTTGGGATGATGTCCCTTCTTTTTGTTGCATAATGATTATATATGGTACATGTTTTGGGTGAAATTATGAAGGTGGGTTACACTTTCATGACAATCAGGTCTCCAAATTTTCGAAAAACACTTTTTTGGTCGAACTAATAATCTTTTTCGGACGAAAGATATTGTTTTTGGACGAACTATTTTTCGGCCGAAAAAATAAACGTCAAATCAAACTGTGCAATAATTGCCCCCTCGATTTGTGTGTACAAATTTGGTCGCTCGGATATTTTATTTCCGACAATCCGTTTCCGACCGAACAATTGTTCCACCGAACTATATTTCGGCCGAAAAATAGTTCGGCCGAACTATCTTTCGGCCGAAAGATTGTTTATATATTAACGACACATCGATATTGGAATGTTTTACAAAAAATTGTTGTCGTTTGTTGTATGCTGTTGTGTTGTCATGTGTATTCGTTGTCGTGAGGAGGTCGCCGGGAGGTCGCGAGCGCAGCTGAGGTATTTGGTGTGTGTCATAACATTGGATTTGTCATTGAGAGTCGTAGGAGTGTAGTAGGTGAGGGCGATGGGGTTGTGGGTTTAGTTTTGTGATTTAAGTTTACCTGAGCATATTGTTTAAATGTATGTTTAGAATTTGTTTTAAGTTTTCAGCCACTATAGCTTTGAATTTTGTATGTTTGAATTTGCATTTTAAGTTTTTTATTACCGTAGCTTTGGAATATATGTTTGGACTATTTTAAGTTTTATTCACAGTAGCTTTGGAATATATGTTTGGACTATTTTAAGATACCTATTTAGTTTTTCTCCATCGAATCAACCACTGGAGAAAACAACTTCAAGGTCAGTTGATCTTATCAGCTATCACTACTCTCTTCTAAACAATGTGATAGACGATAGCCGATAAGATCATCCACTGATCTTATCAGCTATCGGCTATCACATTTTAATTTTATTTTCGCTTCCCTGTGTTCTTTTCAGAAACCCTAGTTTTTTATATGTCTAATCACATGTATATGCCAACATTTTGTAATTTAATTTAAAATTATTTCATGTTTGGATCTTGCATATCCCAAATCTCATGCATGGCCTTGCTTTAATTCTGTGAACAATTGAGTGTATGTTAGAAACCGGTAACCCAAATCTCATGCATAGAGTATATTTAATTAAAAATATTTCATGATAGGCTCTACTCTTTTTAATTCAAACCACCTGGTTGGAAAAACTCGATAGTAGAAGACATTCTTAACGAGCCCTTTGAAACCCTCATTCATAAATGAACCAAATCTCTGCTATAGGTATTTGTGGCTCTATCTTCTCTTCCCTTCTCTCAATATTATGTGGCTTCCCGTATTTGCCATGTTTATTAAATTTAAGTTTTCATTAAGTATCTTGACATACATGTGTTGGTAGGTTAATAGTTAACACTTGCAGGTGTTTTTTCTTATTAGTTTTAACATGTTGGATTTGGTGTTTATCCATATGGATAGTAGTTAGCCTCGTTGTATTTTGGGTTAACATACACTTTATTTCTTTCTAATTAGTTTAATCTTTGTCTGTGGTAGTGTAACCGCCTGTGGTTGCTTCTTGATTAATTTAGGTTTTTTAACAGTTATTAAATTTAGGTTTTTTAACAGTTTAGATATTACTCATGAACATTTTTTTAACGTCATCTATATTAACTCATTCCTCAACCAACCTGCATATGATTAGTTGCTTGACCTCTGTATCCATTTTAGTTCCTTAAGCAGATAACCCTTTTCTTAGCATTTTAAATGGTATTTGTTTTTTTTAATTTTATTTACGAAATTAGAAAGAATAAAGTTATATTTTTTTACACGGATATTTCTAGCTATTATAACACATGCAATTCAGTTTTATTTTCACCTACTTTTGCTTATAGTTATTGTTGCTATTTAACTTTTAAATAAAAATAAATTAAAATTTTTTTTTTTTTTTTTTTTTTTAAATTAATGAAAAAAAAAACGTCAATAATTGACATGCAATGGGCATTTTTTTATCTTCCATTAGTTTAACCGCACTAGAATTTATTTCTTCTTTTTCCTTTTATATAAAATTTAATTGTTTTTTTTTTTTTTTTTTTTTTTTGTTTTAATTTGTTATTTTTATATTTTTGTGTTTTAAAAGTTGTTTTACAGTTTAGTTAATAAGAAAGTTTTATAAAGTTAGTTTTTTTATAAATATGCTTTGAAAAAGATGCTTATGCTTATTTTTTCTTATGCTTATGCCAAATAATTAGTTATGTAAATTTTTTCCTTATTTATATCACCATCTAAATGTTGTTGGTCACTATAATTGCTTAATTAATTTTAAAACAACTTCAAATTGAAACATAAATTATCAACCGAGTCTTTTTGTTTCAAGATAGGCTGCACTATATATGCTCAATTCCAAAAGCACTTAGTGTTTGTGGTGAAAGTGTTCTATCTAACTGGCAGAATGAGCGGGATTCACGATTGGATCCACGGAAGAGATCTCCCTATTGCAATTCTTTATAGTTCAAATTAAGAATCACGGATTACATTTTAAAATAACATTTGCAATGGGTGAGAACAACTAACTTATAATCAGAGAACAGGACCCTAACTCCCAAGAAGGGATTCGGTACTAACACTCTTTCGTAAACAATGAAATGCGAGAGAAACAATAAGCTCTATCTAGGAGAACAAAGCACTTAGTTCCTTCCTATCTAAGCATAAACCTTGGGCCTTACTTACATTTGCTTTGCCCAATGAAATCGAGAGAGCGAGGGGTAGTCACGAGTTCCTTTCTCTAAGCGGGGGATCTAACCCAGTTGATTAACAAGGGGAAAAATGGAAGCGATGAGTAGGATGTTTTGGTTCCTTCCTTTCTGAGTAGGGACTTTTAACCAAGTCTCTGGCTATCATACTTGCAGGGATAAAAGGGGTTTTACAGAAGACAAGGTGTTGTGTTCCCTTTCTGTCTGAGCAAGGACGTTTAACCTAATCTCTGCTAGCACAGTTGCAGGGGTAAAGGGGATTCTATGGGAGACAAGGTGTTGTAGCCCCTTCACGGGCTGAGGGGACTTTTAACCAAATCTCACAGCTGCTTACTTGCAGGATAAAAGGAGTTCTGAGGAAGACAAGGTGTTCTGATCCCTTCACAGGCGGGGACCTTTAACAAATCTCGCTATGGCGCGGAAAGAGAGATCCTCTTGTGGTCAGATGGCTGGGTTCCTATGCGGCAGAACCTTTTATCCAAACCTTGGTCTAACACCACGGTGACTGAGGCAGATTCTACGAGAGAAGATCGTGTTTTAATCCCTTCACAATACGTGCGGGGAATCTTTAATCAAACCTACGCTAACATAGAATCATCACACAGATTGCTGATAAAAGATTACAATTCCATTCAATAACCAAGACAATTGATGGTGTTTCGACCGCATAAAATCCATAAAACAATGTTTGACAAGTGGCGGTCAAACAAAATATAGCGAAACTAAATAATCCCACACTTCTAACTAAGGGATGGAATCTTGTGAAGAAGGTGGAGCCTCCCTTCCACAAGATTTGGAAAACAGAGAAAACTTAAGGAGGCGTTATCAAAGGTCTTCTATTCATCTACATTGAAATACCATAGCCCACAAATTGGAGAGATTAAACCGCATTCACGAAGTTCTTAGTACATAAAAGATTGATCCCCTCGAATGGTGATTTCCCTTGAATTTACAGAGGAAATCCCTTCGTCTAACCGATACAAGGCGGTCGGGATCCACTATCTTGAATCCCGGATCTTCTTTCTAAATCGGTATAGGGTGTCCTATTCTTATACAACCAAATGCTATCTAGGGAGTTAGACCCGAATCATTGTTAATTTACGGTGGTGTATATGGTTTCTCCACATAGGCTGCTAATGCTTTGTTTTGATGCATAATTTATGTCACATTAGCCGGCGGCGCTAATTTGTCGGGACTTCGTGTTCAAACGCTCATTAGTGACCTCCCTCGTGTCTCAACATGCGTTGCGAGGCGGGTGCGACTCAGGTGTTTTGACTATCTGCATGAGCAGATGTAGCTGCTTGTTTGACATGCATCCACCAGTTATTAGTAGCGACTCGTGTTCAGGCATACGCATTGGTAGATGTAGGCCTTGCGTGTTCCGGCGTATGAATCCTCGGTTGTGTAGAGCTCAGGTGTTTAGATATCCGACTCAAGCAGCCCGGCTTAAAATGGGTTACGTGTTTATTGATGATGCGAGAAATACTATTAAATATGGACATTTATGCGCTTCTAATCAATGGTTGGGTTCAAAGTAATGTAAGGTATTATGCAAACAGTTAAGCATAGTAATGAGAAAGGACGTTGTATACCTTGGAATGATTAGGTGAAATGATAGTATAAGTTGAAATGCAGGTGTTGGGTATAATATTGGAAAAAAGTATGGGCAAAAGGTACAATATGAGGTCCTAACCGATAAAGTCTTGCATGTCCGCCGGGCAACTCACTCTGTATCAGAATCTGGTTACTGGCTCGACCATGTAAAGTACTCAAGCAATAGCTCCAGGCGATACTGTCTGTTGGTGTTATGAACCCTTGTTGGCTGCGCAGATTTATTGCCATCTTCTTTGTTTTCGCCTTTTGGATGACTTATACTCGACTTGATATATGTCTTTGGCCCGACTGAGTAGGGGAAAGTAAAATTGTATCCTATCCAATTCTCAGACCTGATATAGCATACACGGATATAACTAGGTACCCTTGAAATTGTTGCTTCTAAGTTGGGAGGACCAAAAGGATTATGATGTTGCCTCAGTACGTGATTCATTTTACTGATGGTTATTGGCACGGAGGCGGGGACCTCAATCGATACTTTCGACATTCCTGGATCACCGGTAAAACGTGGATATATTTATTATTACTCCACGGGTTTCTTCAGAACTCATAATGATACATGATGAATCTGGGCGCCCTCTGCAGTTTACGGCTTCGTCAGTTGTTTCTTATCCTCATTTTGTCGGCCGATTGGAAAATTACTTTTCCACAAAATTTGGTTATAAAGAAAGATGTAAAAGCTCGGAGTTGGTATCATACAAGAGGAGTTGATATTGGCCCGACTGTTTCCGGGAATAGCTTCATTATGGAGTAGGCTTCACATAAGAGGTCTTGATCCTTGATGGATGCTGCTAAAAGTCTGGACAAAATCTGTTGGTTCTATAATTTCATGGGATTTACCTTCAACGATTGATTTAATATGGAACCATATAAGTCTCTCTACGAGAAATAAGAATAATTACAAGAAGGTTTCCTTGTGGCCGTGAGTAAGGAGTGCATCAATTCAAAGATTTTGGTCATTCTATCTTTTAAATCCCTGTTTTTTTCTTTTTGACTTCTCGAACTTTATGGCGTGTTAGGTCCAATGCTTCTCAATTGGAGAAAGTGTGATTTCTCTAAGTTTACTATTAATACTTGCATCACATTTGGTCCACGTGTCTTAGCATACTCCTTCTTCCATTCTTGTATTCAGCATGTTAAGTCCACAATTGAGAAGTCTGTGTTTCGACATCACGAAATTAGTGCGGATGGTGGGGTTTAATTAATTTGTTCCTTGGAAATTAGGTCGGCTTGAGTGGGAGGGTGAGTTCTTCTTGGGCAATGTTTGCGCATGTACCGGTACATTAGGGATGCTTTTTGAATTAAGGATCCCTGCTTGGTTCTTGTGGCTAGCAAGTTTGATCCTGGCTTCAAAGGAGAAGGGATGGGGGTTACTCACAGTGCTGGAACTTGAACTATCTTGTATCATGCCTGATAATAAATATCTCCCTTTGGCTGACACATGTGTTCCTTACGTATGCTCGAAGTTCGTTCTGCCGGGATTCTTTATTGGATTTCAATCGCGTCTTGACTTAATTCTTTTCATATGCTTCCCTTACTTACTGTGGAATTCCTGGCGATATGCTTCCAATTGAGACTTTAAAACTCGTTTTCTTGCAAGACATCGGAGCATTGTCAGTTGGGTTTAGAGATGGCCCGAGTTCTTAGTAATTCTGATCATCATCTCCTTAACGTTCTGTGGTGACTAAGAATATTGCCTACGTACTGTGTCGACTTCCATATCGGGTTGGTGGTTTTGTGTTCGACCAACGAATAGGTGGGTGGTCTTTCAAACCATGTTGGTTATTAGAAGTGGTGTTAAGTATGGGTTCGACTTCGCAGTTTCGGACCGGTGTTGGTTCTTGTGTACGACTATTCGACATCAGAGTTTCCAACTCCTGTGAATTCAACTTCAAATGTTGGTGTTTGGTTCTTGTGTTTGACCAGGTGGAAGCGGTGTGTTTGACTTCTTTATTGAAAACGGATGAGTGCGGGTGTCTGAGTTTTGTAACTCCATTTCAATATCAGCAACTAGTTCTTGTGTTTTGTTAGGTAGGTACATTTAAATGTTCGATACATGGCCGGATTTCTTGTGTTCGACCAGGTGGAATGCTTGGATTTCTTATTGTTTATTTACCATGTGGGAATGATGGTTAAGTCGATTTTTCATTTGCAGCCATAGTCGAAAGAATAAAGATCCGGGTTAAGGCGGTCCGGTGGCTCTCGGGGTGTTAATTGAATTGGTGTGGTGGCTAGAGTGGGGTTAATCAGCGGTGGACTTGTGGAGGTTCTTAATGGCTTTTTCCGTAGGAAAGGGGGAAAAAGGAAGCTTGTTTAGTTTTAAATTAGAGGTCTTCTTCGGTGGTGGGGGTAAGTGATTTATGGATTCACGGTGTGGTAAGGATGAGAGGAAAGGCTGATTTGAAGATTCTGCTATAGGAAGTGATAATTGAGTTATGGTAGGGGAAGTGAGTAAAATGGTTGGTTCTGAGTAGGGGGGTATTCCGGGAGCAGTTAGGGATTTTCTTTGTTGCCAGCTCTTGAGTGCGGTGGTTGAGGTTTATAGGAGGGTTATTTATGGGGTGGTTCCTGGCACTTCCAGGCCCATTGGTGTGATTGACAAGGGCGATGGTGGGTGAGGGACAATGTGGTTGGGTTGCAGCCGTTATGGAACCATATTTTTAGAGGCAGTGATAAAATGGAATGTTGACATGTTTGTTATGTCTTAGGTGAGAAAGTAGAAGGAGTTCATCTTGATACACTACAGTTATCGCCCTTCACATGTTAGATAATGCTTGATAAATTTTGGGACTCCCGGCCACGGAGGTGGTAGTGAGCTCGGCTGAATACCTACAGCAACTTTGAATATAATTTCTTCCCAGAAGAAGGTTTGTTGACCCTTGATAATGTGTTTAAATTTGAATGACCGGTAGCCAGATTGGTTGGGAGCTGAAGACCCGGTACCAATGTCCTCCTCATCCGATATTGAACCACAGTAGCTGTAGTGGTCCTACCGTTTAGAACAGAATTGGCCAGGACTTCTTCGTTAGTTATACCCTTAGGTCTTCGGAAGTCTTGGAACCATCCTGCTTGCTTTCCGAAATTTGGTATGCCGGGGGTCTTGTTAGGAGCAATGCGGTGGTATGAGTTCATTCCTTATAGTAGGATCCTCCATAGTTCTTTGGACGAATTACAATCTGATGTCAAAAGGCTTGTGTATCGTGATAAAGGTGAGTTTTCAGTGGCATTATGCGAAGGAATGGAATAAATGGTCTTCGATATGCCTTTATTACTTATTAAAACTTCTATTTTAACTTAAAAATACACTGTTCCTTGTCATTATCGCAGTGTGGTAGATCATTAGCCTAAAATTTTTTATACTGAACTACTCTATCAAGAATTTGAATTTGATTTAATGCTATGCTCTCTTACTATTATCCGTGCCACATACATCCAGTTTGATTATCTTCACTGCTTGTTAATTCTACGGAATCTGCCTATCAACTGTTAGTGCAGCATTAGAGGCCATATAAGTGAGTATTCATTGCTTCATTACTTTGCCCATGTATATTTATTACACGGCTTGCCATTTGTTTTATTTATATTTTTTCTATCTTTTTTTATAGCTCCAGGACAATGTATATATTTCTGATTGTAAGGAGAGGTCATGAGTTGACATTGTTTAGGATTATTTAACATGCTTATCATTCACAAAAATTATCATTCACAAGAAGGGAAGTATTGGTGAGTTTCCTGTGCCTATTTTTCCTGGTGAAAAAATTTTTCTGATGACTCAACCTAAAACCTAACACTAAGTAATTTGTTGGACAACATTCAATGTTGCTGTAACTGATGTATATACAGTTAGATTATCTTGATATTTAAACTGAGATTTATACAACGGTATAAATACCACTTACCGCAACATTGAATACTGCACAGCAAACAAGTTATTATTGAAAGTTATTATTTACATTGAATGCTACCCGGCAAACAAATAATTATTAGCATTCAATACTGCTCAACGAACAGCATACTTTACAAGTTATTGTTCTGTTCCATTGTTTGGCATTGGTACCCCTTGGCTGAGCAGTTATTATTTAGGCATCATGCCTGCTGCCTTGATAGATATGAAATTTATTTTTTTCACCGAGGTTCTCGATTTCTATTTCATTTAAAATTTGAAAGCTCTTTGTAATTATCTGATGACCCAACCTAAAACCTAACACTAACCAATTTGTTGAACAACATTCAATGTTGCTGTAACTGATGTATATACAGTTAGATTATCTTAATATTTAAACTAAGATATATACAACGATATAAATACCACTTACCGCAATATTAAATACTGCACAGCAAACAAGTTATTATTTACATTGAATGCTACCAGGCAAACAAGTAATTGTTAGCATTCAATACTGCTCAACTAACAGCATACTTTACAAGTTATTGTTATTGAAAGTTATTGTTTGTATTGAATGCTGCCCAGCAAACAGGTTATTGTTCGCAGCATCATGCCTGCTTGCCTTGATAGTATAACGAAATTTGTATTTTTTTCTACAGTTCTCATTCTATTTCATTAAAATTTAAGTTCTTTGTAATTACAGATGCTTAGACAAGGCAGCCGTTAAAACTGCAGAAGACACAGCCAGCTCCAAGGTCTGCACCGTTACTGAAGTGGAGGAAACGAAGCTCATGATAAGACTTCTTCCCGTCTGGTTGGCTACCGTCATAC
>SNQJ01S0089356.1:6263-39501 GCA_010110895.2 Picea sitchensis
TGGGTAGAAGGTTAAAAGTTAAGTCTTAAGGGTCATGATCTGCGTACAAGCTCAAAACCCTAGCTTGTTAGTCCGTAGGGTAGAATACCCCACAACATCAGTGCATATATGCACTACCTCTCCTGAGATTAATAGAATCCTTCCTCCAGGAGACTTAGAATGACTCGGAGTGTTGACATGCACACATGAAACTATGCCCAAGGTCGACGAACTCATAGTTCATTTATTTTAACTTGATCCACCACAGGGCTCGAGAATTTATGTGTACAATATAGATAATTCCTTGCTTTCTTAAATACACAATTAGGCAAAATTAAAGGGACATAGTCTAATCATTAAGAAAATATGCACATCCCTAAAACATTCATAGGATATCTAACTTTAATTTATAGTTACAATTCAATTACATAGGATATGATAATACTTATCTATTACAGGTTGCAACCAATTAACTGACTGTGGGTGTTCACCTTTCCACCCATCCATAGGATCAGAGGCATTTATTCTTAGTACTTTGGCCACCCATGTGCCAAGCCATGCTATCACTTAGGAATTTATGCCAATTCTCAAAGGTCCTTTCTCTTTCACAACTTCTGTGAGGTTTATTAGATGCTTCCTCAACATCAAGCTCACGACCTTCTACTCAGGTTGCTTTCTCATATAGAGAGATCCATGCGTTCTTCTCTCTTATATGTATATCTTTTCCCTGGATGGTTCTCGACCTATCCTGTTCCTTTTGTTAGAAGGAAAATTGGGCCAGTCTGGGTCTGTAGGACCCTGTCATACTTTGGGCTGACATTCTACAGCTAGGCCATGATTTCATTCATGGGGGTGATTGATGGCTCAACCACCAGTCCTTTCTTCATTAAATCATTCCTCCTTGGGAACCATATGTTACACATTAGTTTGGTCATCTTAGTGGATCCATTGACAACATGTGTTCATGTTCCCAAAAGAGCCTTTCTTCATGAGGAAAGTGATTGACTTTCTCTTATCAAAAACCTTATTAAGGAGGGTCATCACAGGCTGCATCATAAGCAGGGTGCGATGATGCATGGTCATCGCACGCTGTCCTAAAACTTGTTTGCAACGTCTCCACATCCTTCTCTAAATCTAGGGTGCGACAATGTCAAAAGGCTAAGAAAAAGTCGAGCTTCACGAAATTTCTAGAAGGGGATCTTCTAGAAGATTTGGTGAGATCTGTATGGTTGGGATCCTACTCGCTTCTCTAGTTTGGTGGGATCATCCTAATATCTTTAACCATCTCTCTTTCCCTTATATAAAGAGGGATTTATCATGGAAAAGGCTAAGGTTGATTCAAGCAATATTAATATTGAATAGGCTAAGAATTGGATGAGGAGTTCTACTTCAGTTCATACTTGAGGGATTCATTTCAGTTTATCAAGTCATTGTGGATATTCTTCATTCAAGGTTGAAGAAAGTGTGTGTGTTGGAGAAAAGGGTCATTAGAAGGGGACCTTGCAACATCAAGCCTTTAGTTGTAATCTCCACTTTCACTTTAATATAATACAGTGATATGTTTCTTTCCCATAAAACTTATCTCGTTTTATTGTATGATTCCTTGATCACATACATAGGTTCTCTTTGAGTGCGCTATATTGCTTTCACTTTGGTTTTCTTGTGTTCCCTTGCATATCGAATATCAAAGGAGCACTGGAGTGGAGCTAAGACAACAATGACAAGAGGAAGATATATTTAAATGGTATGTTTCCCATCTCTTGTTTGATAGTAAAATCAATGATTAGAGCTTAGAGAAAGTGTCATATCCTGTTCTGTTTTGTTCTAGATCTAGGTGGTTCTAGGGAGATATGTTTATGTCCACATTTATCGATAAGTCCCATAAAAAAATTGGCGACCATATTGGGGATAAAACCTCTTTTTTAATTTTTTCTTCCCATTTTCCTTTAGCCTGCCATCCTCTGATAATTTTCATTCTTTGAGTCTGTGGGTGATCCATCTAGACTCCCTGGGTTTAGAAGTTCCTTTAGATTTTTTGTCTTTCTTCCAAATTTTCCAAATTTACAGAGATCGTCACACTGTACCTTACTGATAGCCTACGAAGAACTTGATATGTCACCCTCTGCTTAGCCAATCCAGTGTGACGATGTCGCACTCTCCTCTGCCAATGGCCTATGACGACCCTTGCTCATCGCACTGTGTCCCATACCCAACGTGCGACGACTCCTGTAGGTTTTGATGGAGTGAGTCATTCTATCTTTTACCACCCATATTTTTATTAGAAGCCTGGGGTGAACTTCCTATGCCCATGCTTGATGGATTCCTGAGTTTAAAGCTTGCTTTTGGTCGGTTTTCAGTGATTGAAAGTCTTTCTTTTCATTTTGCAAGTTTTTGCTTTTTCTCATTGTCACAAGGATATAATCTCAGATCTTCATCTGGGTTCTTGTTTGACAAAGCATCTTTGGTTTGCTTTGAGTTTTGGATTCATTCTGTTTTTCAGATTGTTTGTTGATTGAGAAACACTTTTTTCTTGCTTATGTTAATTTTTTTTCTTGTCTTTTCGTTTTCATTTGTATTACGAAGTTGATTTGGGAATTGTGTTGAGAATGTCTAGATTTTCTTAGATTACATTTTCTTTCCGTTATCACACCTCTGATTTTGTCTTGGAAAGGAAGAACTGAATTCATTTATTCTTTTTAGTAATCTCTTATAAGAATTTTTTTACATTCGAAATATTTATAAAGAGAAGAATTTGGAAAATTTGTAGTTCATGATTGTTTATGATTGTGTTCATTCAAAATTAAGAAATTGTAATTGGTATCTTGTTGTACTTCAAAAGAAATACCTTCTCCCTACTGTAACTAGAGTTCATTGAATTGAAAATTGCACATTCATCTCTTTTTGCATGTTATTGGGTCAAAGTCACAACATGAACAGTTTCATTTCCATCTCCGTTTTTGAGTAAGAAACAACCTCTAAAACACAACGTAAATTTAAAATTTATTAGTAACTTTTATTTTTTAGGGATCTTTTTCACCAAAATTTATCTAGGATAGTGCTTTGGAATAGGTTGTAAGGCACACTCTCCAAAGCATAAAAATACACAATAGTATATTGTGATAGGGAGAGTTCAAATCCAATTGCTACATTTTGTCCTAGGAAGCCCTTCTTGCACAAGGGTCAAACCTGAGGCCGCATTAAGACTAGCAGAGTTACTCACACTGCTTTGTTGGTCTTGGTGTAGAGATTGCGTGTATTATGGGGGTCACTTGAAGGTATACCCACAATGATGAGTGGAAGCCTTTCAATTTGATTTCGGGCTAGATACCCTGCCTTTGCGCGTGGATCAGACTGTTGACTGTTTCCCCAGGCATCACTATTGTAGTTGGTAACCTTAGTAGCCTATCTCTTCAGGGTCTTTACACAAGGTGACTGTGGAGGGAAAGTCTTCACGATACCTGGAATCGACGTTGGCCAAACTCACTTGGGCTCCTTGGAGGGTATACCCACAATTATGTGTGGGAGCTTGCACCAGGGTGTAAGTCCATTAAGTAGGTCATCAATGTAACTTTTCCACCCGCTTATCCCAACCCTTGCTTGTCTTGATTTCGTGACGTTGGATTTCATCACCAACTAGTGACTTCGAAATAAGAAGGTTTGTTTGCTTGGTTTGATTCCTAGGTTTTATTAGTGAGTGTTGTTTGTTTCCTCTAGTCAGTCATAGATTTCTTTCGTTCTTTAATTAGCTCAAGAAAAATCGACCTTCATCGTTCATGTAGAATGCAAGGGCTACCCCCAGAAGATTCGGAAGGTTACCAACCCTTGCTTCCTAACTCACCAGAAGGCTCTCCAGAGGGAGTAGTCAACAACGAGGTAGCTTCTAAAGTTGGAAGAACACACTCTTTAGAAATATTTCGAATTGTTTCAGACTCTTTAGAGGCATTCAGACTTCCCCCTCTTAGACTAGACGCGTGTATACTTCACATGAAATCGTATGGAGAAATTGTTGTTGTTGATAATATTGAAGTACCTACCATACCTAACACAGGATCTGGAGTAGAGGATCCACTTTTTCAAAGTGAATCATTTAGGACCCCAACTCACACTGTTGGAACTTCTGGTTTTGGTTCTATCCCTTTGATAGTACGTGATCTGTACGGTAACCTAAGAGTGAGTCCTGATCGACCTATGGAATCGCAAGTGCCTGAGACGTCTGTTACCTATATGGTACCCTTAGACCATTTCACTAGTACTACCAGTAGTATCACCACCATTTCAGACCAAATATTGTTTGGTTCTCACTTGATTCCTACTCTTCAGATGGCTCATTCTACTATGGTCCCGCAATCTACCATGATTCCTACTGGAAATGTGGTTATCTCCCAAGCTCTGATTGGGACACCACTTCCATATAGACCAAATCAATCACTTCCCCTTGGGTATAGAGCTCTGAATAATTCCATTGCTATCCCTACCCAGGTTCCATACGGAGGTTCTGGACTCTTTGTTCCTCCTGAGTATAATGTTGTTGCTGGTTTTGTTCCTACACCTGCCCAGGTTCTCTCCGGAGGGCCTTATATTCCTCCTCCACCTTTTCTTGGAGGATCTTGCCCTAGTGGCTCCAATCTAGTTGAAGGCACCAATCATTCGTTCACTTATGGTTTCCAGATTCTTGTTGGAGGTCAACCTCAAGCTAGGGGGCAACCTCAATTTGGGGGTCAACCTCAGATTGGGGCACAACCTCAACTTGGGGGGCAACCTCAGGTTGGAGTCAATAACCCAATGTATGGACATAATGCACCTGTGGTACAATATCTACCTTGGAATCTTCCTTTCCAAGGAAATCTGCAACTGTCTGGGGGCCAACATCCTCAAGTTAACTCTTTTGTACCCCCTAACCTCGGTCAACCGTATCCAGGTTCCTTGAATCCCACTTGGGGTTAGAACATTAAACCTAGTGTTCCTTTTCAAGGGAACCCCCTAATCAAACCAACCCCGGGGGCTATGTGCCTCAAAATCCTCCAAAACCGAATTTGTCAGGACCGTCTCCTTATTTGCAGATTGCTTATGGTCCTACTAGTATACCTATGTGGCTTCCCCCTAAAAACTACTAGTTTCCACAAGTGAACCGACAATTTCCTTTCCTAGCCACTTTGGATTTACCCGATCTATCTAGGATTTTGAATGGTCCTATCTTACATTCTCCTTATTGGCTTGTCATATTGGCCAATTTACCGTCTGAAATTCCTAAATTTGATGGTCGAGCAGGAGAAGATCCTAATAATCATGTTATGAATTTTCATCTGTGGTGTTCATCCAACTCCTTAATGGATGACACCATCAGACTATGACTTTTCCAATGAACTCGCATGGGTTCAACAACAAAATGGTACATCAAGTTATCTCGAGGTTTCTTCAATGACTTTAACACCCTAGCCATGGCCTTTCTGACACATTACCATTTACCAATTCGATACGAGATAAGAACCAAAATTTTGAGTTCTTTCAAGCAATCCTCATCCACTCATCTTTCTGATCACATCCATGAGTGGAGGAGGAGAAGACATCTAATCAAAGTTCCCCTTCCTGATCAACTATTGGCTGAGTGCTTTACCAAATCACTCATTGGACCTATTGCTTGTGATGTCTCCATGGGTGGTGTTTTCACTGAAGAGAAGGTGATTAGTCATGCTCAATATATCGATCTCGTTTATTCGCAAACGAGAACACTTTATGATTTGATCCCTGACACTCCTCGTCCTTCCACAAACCCTACCCAGAAACCTCCAACAGCCTTTCATGTTGCTAATGGTGTGATTAGCACCTTCCATGCTGAGACCCAGTCGATGCATGCCAGTCACACCAATCCCAAATCCAATAATTCCAATGCACAAAATGCTCCTACTCCTACTCTTTCCACCGGTAAGACTACCAAGGTTAATTTTGTCCAATCCACGCCCACCAGAAAGAATCAAAATAAAAAGAAAGGAAAGGGTAAGAATAAGGAGGAAAATAATAATAATCCACAATCTAATAATTCCAAAACACAAACCGCTGAGAAAGACAAACGTAAACCTCATTACCCCTGCCTTATTTGTGGTGATGATCATTACATGAAATATTTTCCAAGATGAGACGAGGCTGCTAAGTTCCTCCAAGGGACTGAGAAGACTTCTACACCTACCATTTTTTCACAGCCTTTCCCTTCTCAACAACAAGCCCAAATGGTCATTCATGACCAAGCTACCCCTTCTACTTCATCCTATGTCCTTATGTGTAATGGTGACTCTAAAAAGAACAAAGTTGCAGTCACAACTTGAGCCAAAGGTTACTCTCCTTTAAAAGAGAAAGTTGATGATATACCACCTTCGTTGGTCCAACCTTCTCCTTCAACTTCACCTCCAAATGATCTTCTTCATATCAAAAGACCGGGTCTCGATACAGTCCTTTTCTCTCCTCCCAAGGGCGTTGTTCAAAAGTCTGCGTTCAATCCTCATGCACGTGCTACACGAAACTACATTATTGTAGAAGATCTTGTGCAAGAACCCTCTGCGATGTCAAATCTTGAAGTCCTTCAAAGTTTCCCTACTCAACGAAAGGAACTATTAAAGGCCATCGGTGGAATTGATCCCACAGATACTAATTTAATAATATTTGACTTGGAATATCACGTTCCAAGGCTTCCTCCTCAATTAGCATTTCAGATCCAAGTTGTTGTTGAAAATAAGAATATCTGTAGAACTATTATTGACGAAGGAGCCTCGACTTGCGTTATGTCCATTACTTGTTGGAAAGCCATTGGCTCTCCTACCCTCACCGAATCAAACAATACACTTAAGGCCTTCAATGGTACATGCTTTAAACCCTACGATGTTCTTTCGTGGTTTTCTATTGCATTGGAAGGTAAATCAGTTAATGTCAAGGTTGAGGTCTTTGATGCACCTTTTGATTATAACCTTTTACTTGGTTGTAGCTTGATCGATTCCATGCATGCAGTTGTGTCTACCCTTTTCCATGTGTTACATTTCCCGCAGCAAAGAAAGGTCATTACTGTTGACCAACTAGCCTTCTTTAATTCTGATTCATGTACTAGAAACATTTCCTTTATCTCTAAGACACCCCCTGGTTACGATAATGTCGGAGTTGGTCTCTTGAAAGATTCAATTTTGATGGGTACATTTCCAATCCCACCACCTGATATTCCACCTCCTTTTGTTGCCTCTATTAACATGATATCCACCACCATTCGTGAATCCCCTTATTCATATGACCCATGGGTGGTACCTATCCCTGGTGATTACTCTCGTTACGACGATAAGATGCCTTTAAGTCCGATTGAATCCACTTACCAAGATATTAATCGACAACCCCTTCCCCTCCTTCTCTCTGTGATTCATCTCCTGATTTGTTTCATGTGATATTTCCTACTGATGATATGATCATGTCATTCATGTCTATGGATGACACCCCCTGGGATGATGGACATCATCGATCCATTCTCTTCCTATAATGTGATACCATAGAGAATTACAAACTGATTTCGACTCCGTCGATCATTGTGGTTATTTCTTTAGTTCCTGAGTCAACACATGATGTTTTGTATGAAGGGAACTTGAGAAAAATTTCACCTACCTTCCCTCTTGACATATCTATTAAACCTGGAGTCATGGAGAATGTTCATATTGGAGCCTCCTGTTCTACCGACGAGGTCCACGAATATCAAGCCCTTTTCCAAGAATTCCCCGATGTTTTCGCCTGGAGTTACGAAGATATGCCAGGTATCAATCATGATATCATTGTACATGAGATTAAGACATACCCAGACGCTAAACCCATTCGGCAGAGACTTGACCCAGTTCACCCACACAAAACTGTTGCTATCAGGATTGAAGTTGAAAAACTTCTTAAAGCTGGCTTTATCTATCTTGTGGCTTTGACTGATTGGGTATCCAATCTAGTTCTGATGAATAAGAAAAAAGGTACCATCTACGTCTATGTAGATTATAGGGACATAAATAAATCTTTTCCTAAGGACAATTACCCAACCCCTTTCATTGACCAGATCGTTGACGACTATGCCGGTAGCGAAATATTCTCTTTGATGGATGGTTTCGCCAGCTATAATCAAATTAATATTTTACCCACAAACCAACAGAAGACCACTTTTATTTTCCCTTGGGGGACCTTTGCCTACTAGAAATTACCCTTTGGTCTCAAGAAGGCTGGCACGACTTTTCAACATTATATGTCTTATGCTTTCCATGATATTAAGCACATTGTGCAACCTTATCTTGATGATCTACCGATGCATTCCATGCATCGCCAAGATCACCTTGGTCATTTGAGGGCCATTTTCGTACGTTGTTGTTATTATCGTATCCGCTTAAACCCACACAAATGTGTTTTTTGTGTGGAGTCTGACTGAATTCTTGGTTTTATCATGTTGATACATGAGAATCAAGTAGACCCCTTGAAGGTTGAGGCTATCCTTAATCTACCTTCTCCTTCCACTTTATGCCAGCTCCAAAGTTTGCAAGGGAAGGCAAACGTTTTACGTCACTTCATCCCCAATTATGATGAACTTATGAAAGGATTCACTCGAATACTTAAGAAAGGTTACGAGTTCATATGGGATGATACTGCAAACAAAGCCTTCGAAGCTTTGAAACTTTCCTTAACCTTTACACCATTACTGTTTCCCCCTAACTATAGCTGGAATTACTTCCTCTACTTAGCTTCTTCAGACTCTACCATTTCCATGGTCTTAGTCCAAGAGGATGATTCACATGACAAACATGTGATATACTATTTGAGTTGGAGTCTCACAACTACTGAGACCAAATACATACATGTGGAGAAATTGGCCTTGGCAACTGTTCAAGTTGTCCAACATTTTCGTCATTATATACTATTACACAAAACCACTGTTATTTCTAATTGCTACCCTATGCAGCATATCCTTACGCGACAATTTCTAGGGGGCAAGTAATCCAAATGGATAGTGATTCTCTAGGATTTTGACTTAGATTTTAAACACGCTAAGTCTAAGAAATATTTGGTTTTCGCTGAACTGATATGTGACCTTCCCTCCACTGAGACAAAAAATGTGGCAGAGGATTCCTTACCTGATGAATCCCTTTTTCTGATCAGTTTTGATGAGGTATGGTATTGAGATATCATTATCTATCTCCAGATTCAAACTTTCCAGCCTGATCTCTCTAGTAAGGATTTTTGTCGTATACGAGATCAAGCCTGCCAATACATCATTCTAGGTGATACTCTTTACCACCGCGGTGTTGATTCCATTTTCGACGATGTCTCACTTATGACGAAGCTAGGAAATATTTGAATGAATTCCACTCCAGAGCATGTGGCGATCATATGTCTAGGTATGCCACTGCCCAAAAGATCTTACAAGCAGGTTATTTCTGGCCTTCTTTATTTAAGGATTGCATCACTGCTGTTAAGAAATGCCATGCTTGCTAAACTTATAATAATAAGATAAGATCTCCTCTTGCTCCTTTACATCCTGTAGTTTCTATTGGTCCATTTTCCAAATGGGGAATTGACTTCATGACATGTAACCCTCACTTGGTCGGAGGGCATGGATACATCATTGTAGCTATGGATTATTTCACTAAGTGGGTTGAGGCAATGCCTACATTTGATAACACCGAGAGAACTGCAACATTGTTCATATTCAATCATATCATTACTCAGTTTGGTATTCCTCAAGCTATCGTTACCGATCATGGTAGTCATTTTCAAAATTTTATGATGTCTGAACTTACTGAAAAGTTGGGTCTTTGTCATGAAAAATCAACCCCCTATTATCCACAGGCCAATGGCCAGGTTGACGTGATCAAAAAATTTTTCATTACTATGCTTCGACGGATGATAGGAATTCATAAGACAACTTGACACACAATGTTGTTCTCAACATTATAGGCCTATCAAACATCTATTAAGCCTGCCACATGATTTACACCTTTCCAACTAGTTTATGGTATTGAGGCTATCCTGCTGATTGAATGTGAAATACCATCTTTGAAACTGGCAGTTGAAATTATCCCCAATACCTCTGCCGAAGAAGAGCATCTTTTGTATTTGATGCAATTAGACAAAACCTGTCGTGATTCCACCCTAGTTATTGAAACTCAAAAGAAACGTGTTAAAGCCCAATACGACAAGCATGTCAAGCCACATGTTTTTTCTGAACGTGATCTAGTTCTCCTCTACGAGAAGGATTGTAATTTGCTAGGGGCCGGTAAATTTGAGGTCATGTGGCAAGGTCCTTACATTGTCAAATGTGTGTTGGAGAAGGGAGCTTATGAGCTAGTTGATTATGATGAAATCCCTTTGATTGAGCCCCAAAATGGGCTTTACTTAAAGAAGTACTATGCTTAAGTCATTTTTGCATGAGTGCTTGTAATTTTAGTGTATCATACTCTTGCATGCTTTTTCGTTGTTTGGTTTCAACCTTCAGCTGCTTACCTTGCGTTGTGCTTGATTTCCAGATGTCGATGTCTTCACTACCCTACATTGGCTTCACTGATGGTGCTCGTCGCAGTACTTGAAACTTAGCATCTATTGCTTGGGAAATTTATGCACCTACGGATGAATTGGTTAGTCTACATGGTGTTTTCCTTGGTTGATCGACTAAAAATATCACAGAATACAATGCAATTATCAAATTATTGACCGACGGTGTGTCTCTTGGGATTCGTCATATTATTGTATGCCTCGATTCGCAGTTAGTAGTCCTACATTTGAGTAACGTCTACTCCATTTGAAGTCCTACGCTATTAAGGGTATATTTACGAATTCGCCTCTTGGAACGTCATTTTGATTACATTGAATATCAACACATTCCTAGATGTCTAAATACATTAACAGATGCATTGGATAATTATGTGTTAGATAGACATTTGAGAAATTTATAAAATCCAATCACACTTTGTATATACAACAAGTAAGCCGGTAGAAGCCTCATATATATATATAACGATAAAAGTTTTACAAAAAAGTGTTTTTGTTCGAAGACCAAAATATAAAAAATGTGAAGCACATGGCTTCATGTATAGATATAGCATCAAGGATGTTGCTCGTTATAACATGCGACTTCCCTTGCTACTCTATAGAGTAGTCAAATGATGGAAGCAGATAAACCCACTATGTGGCGTTGATAACACCTCGGGATATCATCAATAGAGGCATCTGGGACGTCCATCGTCAGCCCCTCCAAGTTTTTTTCTATAGCCTCGTAATCAACAACGACTAATCCTGCTACCTCAACTCACTCCCCTCGCCTATGGATGGGGGATGAACCTGGAGGTCAATGACGTCCCACGTCTGCATCATCAAAGATATTTTTGATTAGTCATAAGATAAAGAACATAAAAACATTTCATATTAAAAAATCACAAAAACATTATAAAAAAAAATGTACTTACCTATGTTCCCCCATTGAGAATCTTCAAGAAGAACCAAGTCTAGATCACATCAGAAGTCTAAGCCGACATATGCGTAGTCATCTACCATAAGCATATGGGTCCTCAACCAATAAAAAAAAACATCATTATACCTGATGATAGGACCAACCACATGCCGTGCCATGAGGTTGACCCACCTCTTCATTCTTGGATCCTGTGGGGTATGTATACCCCACTCTACATGTAGGCGTAAGTTTGGAACCCAGGAAGAAGGACACAAAAATCGACCCATATCTGAACTGTTTTAGGTCACCTCTCCTGCACTTGGTCAACTATTTTTTCATGCTTCTGAGAACCCCGTCACACTAGTTGAAAACTCGGGGCTCCATACATTCCAACACATATTGGAAATAGCTCTGAAGAGCCATATGGGGAGCTGCACTCCCTACCATGTGTGTGATGGTGTAGAGGATAGATCGTAAAGGTAAGTCACATACATCTCTTATAGATACTTTTTCGCTATGCTTCTGAGTACTGGGCACACAATGTGCACTGATATAGTGGCTCATAGGCTCGCCACCTCCCCTGCTACCTATCAGTGTAACTTTATCCCCACATTGAGACAACTTGATCAAGAAGTATATATCCTTGATATCTATCGCAAGAATGTGAGCCCCCACATGGAATACCCACTGGTCCACATCCCACATGTGAACTAAGTATTCGAGCAACCTCAAATGGGCCCTCATGCTCTGAATCTTAAATAATTTTAGCAGTCCACACTGTCGGAGGGAATTTACCATTCCCAAGTCATTCTCGACAAAGTAATATTCATCCTCATGCTCTGTCTCTCACTATTCCAACATCCTTACCATAGAAAACCTAAAATGGAACATAAAAGAGGGATTAGCACCTTCATCTTCTCCCTAGAATTTTTTTATTGGAAAATACATCTTGAAACATTTTTTGAATTGTGCACGTTGCAGGCTAGGAGACCCGTATAGTGCAAAGACATCATAGTATATCCTTAAGGTCGACTACGACGACCCTGGGTCATCGCAGGGCATGATATAGGGCGCCTACGACGACCTCCACGTACGGGTACCCTTGGAAACTCAACCCAAAAGGCCATTTATAACCAATGAAAAGAAAAAATTGATCCATGAAAAGTTGAAAGGGATGAAAATTACTTATTCCGCGGAGACTGTTCGCCGAATGATCAACTGTGCCTTCTGCAATCTGCAGTGGAAGTTTGAGGTAAAAAGGGGGTTTTGGAACAAAGTTTGGGTGGAGTAACAATGGAATGGTAAAATGAAGTTTTTACCCAATTTTATGAACTTTTTACTTTTCCATTTAATTTTTATATTATTTTATGTATTTCACTTAAACCCTAGAGTTCTAATGATATTACAAGTGTTTAATTTTTCGCAGGTGAGAAATATAGGAGTGGAATATTGAACAAGGATACATCTTTTGGGTTTTTCTTTTATACATTTGTTGTATGTACATATCCTTTTAGAGTTTTTTCAGGAAAAACTCCGAGCTTAGTTTTTTCTCTTTCTTGTGCTTGTAAATCAATGACAACGTAGCCGAGTATACTTTTGTCACTTTTTCGTATTATAATGGTAACACAAAAAACAAAACCTATGGATTATCCTTTAAGATCTTTTCACGCTCCGTAAAAATCAAAAGATTGTCGAGTGACCGTGTTCTTTTCACACTTGTAAAAGTATTTGAAGAAAACATATCATGGGTGGTAGATTATCACTTTTTCAATCTCATCAGATTAACTTACGAAAAAGGAACTTGTGGAGTCCTCTTTAAGTGTTTTTTAGACTCTCTAAACATGAAAAACCCCTGAGTTTTCTCTCTTTTGACTCATTAAACAAACATCAAAAGACCCATCTGGGACTGAACCACTCCTTCTTAGGGTTCATTAAACATACTCCAAGGGAATAGTCCAAAGGATGAGCTTACATCAACAAGCATATGTTATCCTCCTCAAGCTTGCATAAAAATAAAGAGGTACTCACCAAAAATGGTGGGGGAAAATTTGGGAAAGAAATGTGTCTCTGTATCCGTGTTAGTGGCAATAATAGTCGCTCTTGAACATGACACCCCCCTTTATCATTGTGTCCGGGTTGGGAAATCCATTCGTCTCTCATTTGACCATACACATGTCAATATGTTGGGTCCTCCTTGAGTCAATGTTTCCAAGAATATTGTCGTGTCGTTCATATGTTCAAAAGAAGTCCAACCATAATAAGCCTCCTATTGAGTCGACTGTCTGCAATTATAAATTTTATACCATGCCAGCCTTCCCTGTGCCAGTTTCAAATCATTTCATACTTTGATCTATCTCAAATCAGTTGCTTATTTCGTGTCATTGATGGGGGATACATCAAGGCCCTCCTATAATGAGTCTTTTATTTTTGACTTTATCTCATTATCCAGGAACAAGGCTTAGAAATCATTCAACGCCTTAGAGCCTACATGCCTCAATGACAGGTTTCTTCGCTTTCAACAATGGGTTCATATCATTGGCCCTTGATTGGAAGATTCCCTCGAGTGTTCGACTTCAAATCCTTTATTCACACTCGTTGTATTGTACTAGGGTGCAAGATACTAGATATATAAAATATGCAGAACAGAAACGAAATGCTAGAAATGACAGAATAACAGTAAAATATCCAGCATAATCTTCACAATACACAGAAATGATATACGAAATAGCAACAGAAATAGCACTTTGAATCAGTAGTCGAGATAGAAATGTTCTGAGGAGCCTCTTGAGGCAACCTCAATCGAGCAGAACTACATTTACAATAATATCAAGCCCTAGGAGTTCTCATACCCTCGAATCCCTATTATACTAAAAGAAACACATCTAGAGGAAGATCGCTTCTAGAAGCGGAAGCTTCTAATGGAGTCTTCTTACATCCCTGCTATTCTATTTTATTGAAAGGTCTTATTAATATTGACCTTTATTACATCGAATACATTGATCTACCTATGTGTGGGTTAGGACCAACCATGTCCTTCCCCTTAAAACAACCTTGTCCTCAAGGCTTGAGATGTAGAGCTAGCTGAGAATGGTATTTGGTTCCCAAGTGTCATCTCTTTGGAGTCATATATTTCCCTTTGTATGAGCACTTCCTTGATGGTTCTCCCATACAGTGGTGATACTCCCTCTGGTCCAAAACTGCTTACGGTTGTAGCCAAATGGATCCTTCTTGACTAACTCACGGAAGGTTGGTTTGAAGTTGCTTTTAGTTCCAATCCCACCTTCTTCAGCGGGAAACATGAAAAAGCAGGTTCTTAACCCGGTGACTGGCGAGCCTAGCGATATGCGACTTGTCCCACCAGCTTTAGAACTGTCTAAGGGCCATAAAAATTGGGTGCTAGCCGACCTTTTCGGCCTTGAGGGGAAGTTTGCTTATATGGTTTATCACGAAACACTGATCCCAACTTCTACAAATTGATGTTCCGGCGACCTTGATGCGCGCTTCGATACGATTACGGGCCATGACCAGAAGTTCTCTTTTAGGGTACGGAGGATATCCTCTCAGAATGTAAGTTTTTTGGTCAACTGCCTGGACCTTTGTGGTACCTGGTAAGTATGAGAGAGAACTGATGGTGGCTTGTCCATGCTTTGCTTCAAATGAGTCATGCGAGTGGTGGTATGATATGTAGTGTTGTACCACCATTCAGGTGAGGGGTAACCATGTAATTACTGGTGTTTTTCTGATGCAAAACACCTTATATAGGTTTCCAAACACTTGTTGGCTGACTTGGTTTGACCATCTGTTTGGGGATGATGGTGGTGAGATGCAATATTGTGTGCCTTGTAGCTTTAATAGTTCTTGCCAAAATTGCTTATGAAAGTTGGGTCTCAATTAGAAACAATAAAGTTTGCATGCCATAAAGCTTGAAGACACGATCCATGAAAATTTGGGCCAGTGGATGCAGTAAATGGGTGGTGAAGGAAACACAAAATGAGCATACTTGGAAGGGTCGATCTACCACCACCATTATCGAGTTTATTCCCTGATTTGGGTAAGCACGTAATAAAATCCATGGGTACCATCCTTCCAAATGCTCGAGAGGAATTGGGGCCGGTTGGAGTGTACTGGAGATTTGACTATTTCTCCTTGTTACGTTGGCGGAGACCTCACATTCAGCCACGAACTACGGATGTCTGTTTCATACCATCGAGAGAAAAAGGGGCGTTTAACTCTGTCATATGTTTTGAGTGAACCTGAGTGCCCAGCGTAGGTGTAGCATGAAGCTCAAAAAAAACACTGTAGATTTAAGTTGTGACTGTTTATTTAAATACAAACTACCTTTGTATGAAGCTCATCCTGAAGCCAAGAGTACCACGGGGGCACGCTCCTTGTTCTGCCCAGGAGTTCTTTGAGATTGAGATCTGAGGAACTTTGGGGTCTTGCAGCCATTCTGGTGCACTGACTTACGTGTCAGCACAATGAAAGAGAAAAGAGGATCCGCCGTCTTCATATTTCCGGGACAGGTCATCCGCCACTACATTGTCTTTGTGAAGTCAGGGAGACAGAACCGGAGTGGTGCACATAGCCATCTTAAAGGTTTGAAAATACTGAGCAACTACTAGAGTCCAATTGAAAGTTCTCTTTTAAGGAGGGTGCATTGAGAGGAATTAACGCAATCTTTCCATAGTTCTTAAGCGAACTTGCGGTAATACCTGTGAGAGGCCCAAAATCCACGCAATCTTTTTAGAGTCTTGGTCGCGACCAATCTTGCATAACTTCAATCTTTTGAGGATCCACCCCAACACCATCATTGCCAACCAGATGACCCAAGTGATGGTACAACTTGGTTGCACCAAAAGCACATTTGGACTATTTGAGGAAAGAAAGGTCTTTGGCGAGGTAAGTGAGAACCTTGATCCACATGGTCGAGATGGTCTTTCCATGTCTTGCTATATGAGGGATATCATCAAAGAAAACTAGGACAAAATGGCGAAGGGACCCGGAAGACATGGTTCATGAAGGCTCTGAAAGGTGGAAATTACACAACAAAGGGCATGACCTGGCTTCGTGAGTAGCCCTCATGAGTCTGAGCCGTCTTAGAGATAACTGACCTCTTTCATGCAGAATCTGAGTAGCGGCCGAAGATCAAGTTTGGTGAAGAATTGGGCACCACTGGTTCATCTAGGAGGTCATCAATGGCCAGGATGGGAAATTTATCTTTCATGGTAGGTTTATTGGGGAGACACGGAGTCGGGACACATTCACCATGAACCTTCTTTCTTTGGTACCATGGCGACGGAGAGAGTAAGGACTTCGTACTAGGACGGGTGACCCCGACAGTCAGGAGTTCTGGACCATCTTTTCAATTTCATTCTTTGGTCAAAGGGGTGGCGATATCAGAGTATATGTTGGGGAAGGCTACTTTGGGACAAGAGATGGAATGATCATGAACTGTGCCGTGAAGGAGAGTCAGCAGGAGTGGAGAAGACTGTTTTATGTTTATTCAAGATGGCTTGGAGGTTTTGGGGAACGGGTGGGATCTCGTGGCTTGAATGGCATGGAGTTGGGCTACTGACACCCGAATGACCTTTTGAGCAATTTCTCCATGCGACGAAGCCCGATGATTTCGAGGAGAACCCTTGATGATGCCAAGAATTTATGTGTGTGGCATATGGTCAAATTACATGGTTAAGTTCTGAAGTCCATGAGAATGGGACCCAAGGTTACGACCATTCGGCACCCAACACAATGTCATAACCCTTCCATGTCAATAGCAAACATATGGGATTTGAGGTTGTAGTCACCTATTTGGAGGCAGACATTTTCCTGACGCCCGCCACATTTCAGGTTGACGTTGGATCATTGATAGACAAAATTGTGAGTGCTACCACTATCAACCAAGATGATGACCTTTCGGTGCTTGATATAACGAATTAGCTTGAGAGTTTGTGGAGAAGAGAAGCGGTAGAAACATTGAGGAAATGATAGGTTCCTTACTGCGGGAAGTGGAAGGAGGGTTTATTTGAAATTTTACGGTGACTTCGGGAGCGGAAGTGTCATCATAGATGCTACTTGAGTATCTCGGAGAGGGCCATAAAGGCTTTGTTCCCTTACATTTGTGGCTTAGAATATTTGTCATCACAGTTATTATAGAGGCCTTTGAGTTGTCATTGAACCATTTCAGCGCGGGTCAATTTTTTGGATTTTTAAGGAGGGGAGAGTGATTAGGTTTGCAGTTTTAGAAGCGGGAAAAGGAAAACTACGGTTTTGAGAGAAACAATTTGTTGTACTTCTTTGGATTTTGGTAGCCTCCACCCAAGTCGTAGGATTTGAGCTTCATGAGGACATGGGCCTAACCTCCTCCTTGAGATATGATAAAGAACTTCCTTGAAAGAGGCATCCCGGTCATGCCCTACATTGAAAGCAGGGCGCTCAAATGCAGCTATAAGTCTTCTACTTTGCCTGATTTATTCAATTTTGTCAAACGACCCAAATGGATGGTGTCAGTTTCAAAGCATTCTAGCTTCCGAGAAACAAATTGGGTCCCAAGCAATATATCCCTTGTGGGAAGTTTTCTACATTTACCTGCATAGCGTTCTTGATCTAGATAGAACACCATACACAGGTTTGTAAAGTCGCCGGTAATGTTGTAGAGAGAAATAGTGTTCCATTTGTGTGACAACCGATGGGGTCGAGCCATCAAATTTAGTTACATCCACCCTCGGTATGTCCCTTTGAAAGTGATGTGGTTGAAAGGAATGGGAAAGAAGTTTCACCTTTAGTCTTTTTAGGTGCATCCCTCGAAAGGGTCATCGAGAGGAATTTTGAGTTTGGTGCAGTGCTACAGCAGCCAATTCAAGTTCATTTTTGACTTCCGCCATTCATCGGACTTCCACGGCTATGCTCTGGGCGGAGGCATTCATGCAGAGCATCACGGGGCTTGATTTATTTGCACTTCTTATTTAGGTCTCAAGTAACCATGTTGCGGGGTGTTGAAGCGAGACTCTAGCTCTTGGTTGCGGGTATGAGCTATGAGGACGGTTGACTGAAAAGGTTGCTGGTGGGGTCATAAATTTTGCAGAGAAAAATATTATGGGGGAAAGTGATGAGGCGAAGAGATGAATCCTAATGGAATAGGTCTCAAATAATGTGAAAAAAAATTGAAAAAAAAAAAAAAAAAAAAAAATTTTTTTTTTTGTAGAAAAATGATATGGGGAAAGTGATGAGGGGTGAAGAGATGAATCTAATGGAATGAGTCTCAAATAATGGTAAAAAATTTCTATACTTTTTTTAACAGCTGCGGGGTCATTCTTTCATCTGAAGAATGATACAATGCTGAAATCCCCAAATAAAAAAAAAAAAAACCGGTATTTACTTAGCAACCCGAATACGAGATCTTGGTTGTGATCTCATTTGGTTTAATTTGTTACTCAATGTATTTATGTCCCCAAGGTTAGGTATTCAAGGGTTCTGGAGACAAGGGTTTGCCCTGTGCCACAACTCTCTGATGTCGTGCGGGGTACAACTGTAGTACCCGGCCCAATATCTCGGGGCACTAACTAAGGAGGATAGGCCATTACCCTTAGCGGTACTACCCGACTACCAAGGTGCTAGAGAGTATCTTCCGAGTCTTTGTTCACCGAACGACACTGCTTAGATCCAGTGACCCGATAGGTTTATCTGAGAGGGATTTAGGAAATCTAGGCCGGTCAGTACATAGGTGTTGTCGATGCACTACCACTGTGAAGGGGTATAAAAAGAGTTACAAGGGTGGCCAACAAGCGTGTGCTTAAGAACCATTTGTATTTCCTGGAGTGTATGAATCCCTCAACGGCGGGTTCCACTATGCGCATAACGACAGATCTACGTGGCTTAAAAGGCGTCGAATACGTCTCTACTTTGAAAAAAAATACCCACAATTTACGCCAAGGAAAGTGCTCCGATACCACTTACAAGATGCAAATATATAAAACATGTGAGCAGTAATGAAATGCTAGAAATGTGAGAATAACAATGGAAATATCGACATAATCTTCACAATACACAAAATGATATCTGAAGTAACAACGAATAACTTACTTTGAATCGGATAGCAATTTTCGAGGCCTCTTGGGGCAACCTCAATCAGCGTTGAACGTTACAATAATATCCAAGCTAGGGTTTTCATACCCTCGACTCCTATTTATACTAAAAGAAGCATCTAGAGGAAGATCCTTCCTAGAAGCTAGCTTATAATAGGTCTTCTTACATCCATATATTCTATTTTATTGAGTCTTATTAATATTGTGCTTTATTACATCCAAATACATTGAGCTACCTATGTGGGTTGGGACCTTAACATAGGTGTACCTAAGGAGTCATTGACATCAATGGATTTATTTCCCTCTCACTTGTTAGCGACTTTCATCATTGTCCCGGTAATAAATTGGTTTCTACCATGTTTGACTTTAATACCTGTAATCACATGGTTGGGTCGTGCATAGGGACACTTGGGAATGAAGACCACAGGTCCTTACCTTTTTAGTCTAGGCTACAATGCGTTATTCATGATTTTTATTGACACATTGATCCACTTTATATGTCTCATGGCTATGTCGAATTTGAAGTCTTTAAAGCCTTAGATCCACGGTGTATTATGGGTGGCTATGCCGATTCACAATGACATTGATCAACTGTATGTTTAGTAGCCATGACTCATTTGACACTTTGTAATATATGGTAATACAGATACCTACCTCGAACAATGGTATATTATTATCGCGATGCTTGACTATTCACGAGGTTCCCAAGCGATGCTCTTTGTTTTAGACACATTCTACAAAGTAATTTCTCTATCATGAGTTCCAACCTCTCATACTTTGGGGTGCATTATGTTACACATTATTTTGGTTATCTTATTGATCCATTGACAACATGTGTTCATGTTCCAAAAATATTCCTTTCTTCATGAGGAAAGTGGTTGGCTTTCTCTTATCAAAACCTTATTAAGGAGGGTCATTTCAGGTTGCATCATAAGCGGGGGTGCGATGATGCCTGGTCGTCACACTCTGTCCTAAAAATGGTTTGTGACGTCTCTGTAGGTTGCTCTACAACTGGGGTGCAGCGATGTCAAAAGGCTAAGAAAAATTTAAGCTTCATGAAATTTCTAGAAGGGGATCTTCTAGAATATGAGGTGTACATCGTATGGTTGGGATCTATTCCTTCGATTTGGTGGGATTATCCTAATCTATTTAACCATCTATCTTTCCCTTATATAAAGAGGAGTTTCTCATGGAAAAGGCTAAGGTGATTCAAGCAAGATTAATATTGAATAGACTAAGAGGGTGGATGAGGAGTTCTACTTCAGTTCATACTTGAGAGATTCATTTCTGTTTATCAAGTCATTGTGGATCTTCTTCATTCAAGGTTGAATCAAGTGTATGTGTTGGAGAAAAGGGTCATTGGAAGGAGACCTTGGAACATCAAAGGCTTTGGTTTTAATATCCACTCAATTTAATATAATAAATTGATATGTTTCTTTCCCATAAAATTTATCGTTTTATTGTATGATTCCCCTTCCCTTTGACCACATACATAGGTTCTCTTTGAGTGTGCTATAATGCTTTCACTTTGGTTGTGTGTTCCCTCTCAGGATCAATATCACCAAGAGCAGGTGGAGCTAGGACAACAATGACAAAGAGGAAGTGATATTTAAAATGGTATGTTACTATCTCTCTTGTTTGATAATAAACTCAATGATTAGATCTTAGGGGAAGTGTCATATCTTGTTCTGTTTTGTTCTAGATCTAGGAATTGGATGTTTATGTCCATATTTACGATAGGATTATAACAGAAGGAGTTTTATTATCCACATCAAAGGGAAATTTTGGGTCATTCGATATAATTAACCCTCTCTTATAGTTCTCACATTATTTCCTCTAGTGGCCAATACTTTCAATGCTTCATCCCCATAGTAAGTTGTTTGCAATTCAAACAATAATACATTTACATTCCCATTACCATAGCATGGCGATTATGATTAATAATTAATTACAATTTGGGGGAAACATGGGTGTTACAACTTGTCTCATCAATCTCATCAAATATTATCTACTACTCACAGAGATCAATCATCAAGTCAACTCAACCATATGCAATATCACCAAGTTAACCAGCAGATACCTCTAGCAATGCACCATACTCTCCATAAACCAAATACCATAAACCCTTACACAGACCATGTGCCAAAACCATACACCTATAGTTACGTGGCAATCATCAAGACCTATACCATCCCATGCAACAATTGGAACAATTCCAATATGCAAATATGATGTGGTTACCAAACTACCAACTTTACACCCAAGCACTTGATATCTTTGCTTCTGAGTTTCTTGCCGGTCTTTATTAGCAATTTTACGCACCCTTGCACTTTTTGCCTTTGATTTTTTCTTGTACACTTTTTCTTTGTGATTTTTACACTTACGCACTTTCTATGGTGATTTTTTGTGGCACTTTTTACGCCACAATTTTTCTGCAAATATTCTCTATCAATAATACCTCCCAAATAACCTTTCACAAATGGATATTCAATATGCTCAAATATCATGCACATAAGAGACCATTACTCTCTTGTTATGCTTCTCCAAGTAGTTTTCTCTAGAGGTTATCTTCTAACCAACCTTGACTTCCTTATTTTGGGCTAACCCACTTTGTCCACTTACAACCACTTTATCCCACAAAATATTAAAATCTCCACTTCTAGTTGCAACTAATTTATTTTAATTGTTTTCTTGTTGCAACAACTTAACTCATGACTAACCACTTTGATTGGCCAACTTCTTCTAGGAGATTCTAGAATAATTGCTTCTTTGGCCTTCTAAGGGCTTTTAGATAACTCACGAGGGTTCTCAACTGCATGGACATAAATATCTAACAGCGAGGAGTTAGGTGATGTTCCCACATATCACGGAAATAAAATGACAAAACACCATCCATCTAGAATGTATCACTTGTAAATTCAGGTATTCATTACGTATCCTAAAAAATTGAGTTTAGAGACCACACATCTAGGATGACTCCACCACATAAACATTTGGGTGATTTACAAAGCTCTTCTTGTGAGGGATTTCTCCATAAGGGGACTACTTTGAGAACTTTATGCAAGACTGTCTTCCCATGAGAGCTTGATCGCAAGGAACCACTTTGGAGTTCATCCATTTGGTACTTCTTATCAACCGACATGACATCAATGATACAACACCATGACACCACATCACTATACCACCACATGACATCAACCCCTTTGAAATCAATTACATCAATGACCATATGATGAAATAATACATCAATGATAAAACACATCACTATGCGATACCCGAGCATCAATCCCTTGACATCAATGAAAACATGAGTACAATACCATATCTGTCCATGTTCACCATTTGGAATCACATTGTATTATTAAAACATAGAGATACAATTCACATATTACATTGCTTGTTCGTAACCACATATTACATCCACTTAAGAATTAATTAAACTAGGGATTATATTGGGGATGTTGCATTTCCCCTCCACTACAATTGTGCACTATCCTCGATGCACACTATGCCTATATACATATATGCAATTTACATCACAATACTTAGAAATAAGATTTCTGCAATTTAACAGCTCGGTAGCAATTCGAACTACAATCTCATGTTCCTCTCAACTTTCGTTGAGCCAAGGAATGCACCATTCATTTATAAGATTTAAAATAAAGGGGATGCCACCATCTATTTATCCAGGCTGACCAAGGAATGGACCATTCTTTTATTAGACCCCCAACATGGTTGGATAGGACTTTGGGAATGATTTCAGAATTTTAGTTGCTCAAAATGGAGTCTTGTATTTTTTCTTTTCAAGGTATCAAAACTGGGTATTTTGCCCACATGTTATTTTCCTCATGCTCCAATGTATCTTCAGACTATAACGGATCCATTGAACTATTACCATCCCTATATGTATTTTTCTGATCACTTTGACTTTCCGGTCCATGATACACATTGGCTCTACCCAAAATTCCCCTTATCTCTCCACGGATCACATTAGATCAATTATGATTGGGATTAGGTACATACTTCTTTAATGATGAAACATGAAATACATTATGCACTCTCATGGATCACGATGTTGGTTGTGGAGCCTAATTATGCTCCTGATTTAGAGGTCTTTTTTTTAGCTGTGTTTATACCCATGAAGTATTTACACTAAAGGTAGCCCTTGCTCTTCCGCAGGGAGTCTGAGAGGTACACCCTGCTGAGTAGAAGGGGTATCCCAAATTTTGGGAATGCAGGGGAAGCCGGGTCCCTAGTGGGGGTTTGAAGTGAGAAGCCCGGCAAGAGGTATGTGTAATTTCATTGTAAATGCAGGCCCGCTCATTATAAGGTTTTAGATCTAATGGTAGAAATTATGTTAGGGTTTTCAAAGAAACAACCCTCTTTTATGAAGCTAAATTTATTGTGGCGGCTATGTTTGTTAGCAAATATTATGCAGAGAGAGGCTGTGAGAGAAAGAGAGGGAAGTTACAATGGGTTTCTTTGGGTTGTATCCCTTCATTCTTTGGATAATAACAAAGGAAGGACACGGAAATTTCTGAATTGGGCCATGTAGCCCACCTTGGGTGAACCACAAAATCGTGTCTCTCTTGTATTGTGTATCTTATGTTTGTTTACGCATTTGTTTATTTTATTGGTGCTGGTCTTGTTTTCTAACAATGGTATCGAGGCGAAGGTAACTACGGAAAAGGGTTCTGATTTAGAATTAGAACAATGTCCAAAGATGGAAAGTTTAGGGTTGATAAATTTAATAGCCAAAACTACCATTTATGGAAGATGCATATGGAATATTACTTATATCGGAAGGATCTATTCCTACCATTAGGCGAAATAGAAAAGAAGCCCGATAGCCATAAAGGACAAACAATGGGAGATTCTTATTAGAAAGGCTCTAGGAACAATCTGGTGAGCTTGGCTGACATCCCGGTGGCTCAATATTTCCAAAGAAAAGACAGAAGGAGGTTTGATGGGCCATTGGCCAAATTGTATGAAAAACCCTCGATCAATAGGAAGTTATTTCTAATGAAGAGACTATTTAATATGAAGATGTCGGAAGGTAGATTACATTTACTTGAGATCATTTAAATGAATTTAATGCAGTTTACTAATCAACTAAGTTCTGCAAAGTGGACTTTGATGATGAGGAGGTTAGGTCTCTTCTAATCTTGTGCTCATTGCGGAAAGATTGGAATATTTGGTCATAGTAACTCATCTCTAGTTCAAATACTTTAAAATTTGATGATGTTGTTGGTGTTATCCTTAGTGAGGGAAATCGATGGAAAAGCCTGGTGAGACCTTGTCAGTGTCGTTGAACATGGAGAGCGAGGGAAAGACAAAAGGATAGAGGAAAGGGCTCGAGAAACAGTGGAAATTATAGTAGAGGCAGATCAAATCCAGGACTTATGGAAAGATAGAGTGTTAGATTGTGGGAAGAAAGGACATGAAGAAAGCTGTAGAGCTCAAAGAAACAAAGAGATGGAAATGAGAGAAAAATCGGGGAAACAAATGTAATAGGTGATTTGTTACAATATGCTTTGATTATTCTGTAGATAATATTTACGGAGTCTTGGATGGTATATATTAGGAGCTTCATTTCACATACACCCCATATGAAGCATTTTCTAGATTATGTTAAAGGTTATTTTGGACGAGTTCATTTGGGTGATGATACCTACATGAAAAATTGTTGGGTGGGAAAGGTAAAAATAAAAGCAATGAAATGGAAACCAATGGTTGTTGAAAGAGGTAAGACATGCTCAAGACTTAAGGAAAAAACTAATTTCCTTGAGAGGCGGTTGGCAAGTGGTTGTATATGTATTCTGAGATAGTGGAAGGTCATCAAAGGATCATTGGTGATAGCGAAAGGAGAGAGGTAGGTGCATTGTATTTCTGTCTTGGTAATATTGACTCTTCTATCTCTTTAGATTCATTGGAGTGGATACAACCTTATGGCATCATGAAACTTGGACACATGAGTGAGAAGGGTATCTGGAATGCTAAAGAAAGTTGTTGCAAGATCTTAAACAAATTGGTTGGACTTTAATGAACATTGTGTTTATGGAAAACAAAGAGTGGATTTCAGTTGGAAAAGAAAGAAAGAATGAAAGGTTAGAGATTGTGCATACAGATGTATAGGGACCATCTCAAGTATCATCTCTTAATTGGCTCTAATTGTTATGTTACTTTTATTGATGATGCAACTAGAAAAACTTGGGTTTATTGGAAAAAATCGATGTTTTGATACTTTTAAGAAATGGAAAGCTTGTTGAGAATGAGACAAAGAAAAAATTGAAGTGTCTTAGATGGTCAATGGAGGTGAATATTGCAACAAGGAGTTTGAGGATTACTTTTCATACCATGGGATTAATAGAAAGAAGACATTCCAAAGAACACCACAAAATGGTGTGTGAGAAAGGATGAAAACAGGGGACAATCATGGAGTGTGCAAGGAGTATGAGATTGCATTTGGTTTTCCCCTTACAGTTCTGGGTAGATGCTATAGATAATACTGTTTATTTAATAAACAAAAGGACCTTCAAGCTCTTTGGATGAGTAGGAATTCCATAAGAAGGAATGGAAAGGAAAAAAAAGGTAAACTATTCTTTTGGCGTTAGGTTGTGAAGCATTTGTCCATATTGATAAAGAAAAATGAGGAACAAAGAAGCTTGAGGTAAAATCCAGAAGTGTACCTTTATAGGATACAGTGTTAATTAATGAATTTTGGTTACTCGCTTATGGGATTATGAAAATAACAAAATCATTAGAATTATAGATTTCATATTCAATGAGAAGGTCATGTACAAAGATGGAGTTGTAGGGAAAGAAACACGAAAAGAAAAACAAGAATACAGTGCTTGATAGGATCAATGAAAAGAAATTCCAAAGGAACAGAAAATCAAAATGCTTTTAACAATAGGATGGCAATTTTATAAAACGCAGTGTTGTTGAGAAAGATCTACCGGAGTTAAGTATATACCCCACAGATGATATACTTCATTGTATTATTTATTGTTGATTACAGTGAACAGAATGTTAAGAAGAGGTAATGCAAGTAGACACCAAAGAAGTGGGAGCAAGGCATGAAAGTAGTTCCTTGGAGAAAATAACTGGACTTGGGACTTGGTTTAGTTACTTGCGGGAAAAAGAGCATTACTTGCAGAATAAATGGGTTTTACAAGTTGAAGGAAGAATATGGAAGAGATTTACAAGGCTGACTTGTTGTAAAGAGGTTTGCACAAAAGAAAGGTATATATTTTGATGAAATATTTTCTCACATTGTTAAAATGACTTCAATTAGGACTATTTTAAGTCTTGTGGTAGATATTTGCATCTTGAATAGTTAGATGTAAAAACAGCTTTTCTCCATAGGGGATTTGGAGGGAAAGATTTATATGCAACAACCACAAGGTATGAGGTCAAGGGAAGGAAATTTTGGTATCACGAGGTTGAATAAGAGCTTGTATGGCTAAATAAATCTCAAGGTAGTGGTATTTGAAGTTTGATAGGTTTATGGCCAGAGCAGGGGTTATAGTAGAATGTAATTGATCCTTTATTATTTAACACAAAATCAAAAGTGAAGGCTTTCTTATCTTTCTATTGTTATCATGAATGACATACTTGTAGGGTTCTGTGAGATATGAAGTATTCAGAAAAATTCTCCATTCAACTTCGATGCAAGTATTTGAATTACTGAAAAAGTCGCGGCAGTGGCAGAAAAATCACAAATTAGTATTTATCTGGGGAATTTGAGTACGAAGGTGTTGGAAGTTTCTAGAATCACCCAAGATCCCAAAACCAGTTTAAACCTTTAGTATTAACAAATTAACTAAAAATGTAATCCCCAAGACCACAGGAGATAGAATACATATCAGGGTCCATATTTCTTCAACAGTTGGTGACGATTGTATCTGATGGTTTGCCTGAGACCGGATATTGCACATCACGATTAGGGTTGTGAGCAAAGAGTATATGAGGCAATCTGGTCGAGAACATTGGAATGATGAAGTGGATTCTCGGTATTTGAGAGGTACTACTACTACTCATGCATTATGCTTTGGAGGTTCGGAGACACTTTTCTGGGATATGTTGATTCAGATAATAGGCGGGTGAAGTAAAGAGACAATAGGAGGAGCACCACGAGGTATTTTTTTACTATAGGTGAAACAATAGTAGTTGTATTTTGAAACTGCAAAGGTTGTTGCACTTTCAACAACAAGGTGACGATATATTCATGGCACTCTGGAGGCTAGTAAGGGAATGTTTGGATTCTGAGGAGGGTTTATGGAGGAATTGGGAATGGGAAGGGAACAACATATTGTCTTGTGTGATCGGAGTGCCATTTACCGCCTGCTTCGATGCTTCCATTCAAGACTAGAATATACAATTGAGGTACCACGTCATATGATCCATCTTGGAAGATGACATTTGAAGTTGGAAAGAATCTTACACCTAACCCGATCCCTAGGACATGTTAACAAAGGGGTAACTAGGGGCGGAGTTCCTGCCCAGTTCCAGTTGGTCTTCAAGAATGAAGATGAAGATGAAATTTTCCAAGTCCAAGAAGAATCAAAGAGTCCGATATACATACCCTGTGGTGGAGTTGTTGAGATCGGTATTCAAGTGGGAGATTTTTGGTTGTGGAACTTGATTATATTCATGATTCAGGAGGTCTTTTTGAGGATTTCATCCGTGTTTATACCCATGAAGTATTTACACCCCAAATTATGTACTCCTCCCGATGGGGAGTGAAGAGAGAGTTACCCTCGTGTGGAGTCGAGGGCAATGGGGTTGAGTGAAGCCAGAAGCATGCCTTGTAAGTGTAATTTCATTGTAAATCTGGACCGTTCATTATAAGATTACGTGCCCAGATGTAATGGAAAAAATATGTTAGGTTTTTCCTAGAAGGTGGCTTCACCTCTTTATGAGGCCCGAAATGTATTGCGGCTATTTTTATTGTGAATATTGTATTCTACGAGAGGAGGCTGTGAGAGAAAGAAGAGGAGTTATAGAGGGAGGTTTTACGTGGGTTGTATCCCTTCATTTTGTGGATAATAATAGCTTGAAAGGACTGGCAATTTCTAAATTGAATACAACTTGGGTGAACCCATGTCATCGTGTCTCTCTTGTAATTGTGTATCTTAAATTGTTTTGTTTTAGCATTTGTTTTATTTTATTGCTTATTGATCTACATTTTTTCTACGAAATGCTAGCATGTATGCAATTGACCCTTTATTTTCTAATATTTCAAAAGTCCCACAATATCTCGCTGCAAACTTCGGGCAACTTTTTAATCTTAGCGAACTTCTCTTTTCCTTCACTTTCAAAACACCGTTGTACTTTAAAGATCACGAAACTCTATTCTTGTCGCACACTTTCTTCCTATCCCTAGGTAGCCTTTAAATTCTACTTTATCCTTTTTGATCTTCTTTTCCATTTGCTTCAAAGCACATTGCTCTTCTCGTCTTCTAGATTATCCCAACTCACGAGTGTTACCTCTGTCTTCTAGATTATCCCAACTCACCGAAGTGTTACATTTTCTGCCATATAATGATTCAAATGGACTCATTTTCAATGAGGCCTGATACCCATTGTTGTAGGAAAATTCAACTAAATGAATATGATCTTCCCACTTTGATGGTTGATCCATTACATACATTCTAAGCATGTCCTCAATTATCCTGTTATTCCTCTCTATTTTCCCATATGACTCTAGATGATACACTGTACTAAGATTTAAATTTGTTCCAAATCCCTTGAAAAACCCTTTCCAAAAATTAGTTGTGAACTTTGGATCTGTATTTGAAACTATTGCTTTAGGTACCCCATGTAGCCTAGAAACTTATTTCATGTAGATATCTGCAATATTTGCTGCCTTGTGTCTAGTATTTATTGAAATAAAATGTGCTTCTTTAGTTAATTTATCCACCACCACCATGATGGAATCACACTGCTTCACTGTTGTAGGTAGCTTAGTAATAAAATCAATCGTAACTACTTCCCATTTCCATTTTGGAATGGGAAATGGCTACAACAACCCAACTAAATTCCTATGCTCAGTATTCACCTTTTGGCACTCTAGACACCTGGCTATGTAATTAACCACTTCTTTCTTCATTCCTGACCAAAAGTATTGGCTTATTACTGTTGCAGTTGTCTTATGATATCATGGGTGTCTAACATATGGCACATTGTTGATTTCACTCATAACTACATTTTTCATCTCACTGGAATTCAACACATACACTTTAACTTTGTACATGAGAATCCCATCTTCCTTCAGCTCATAATGATTAAATTTCTACTGAAGATTACCTTGTTGTAATGTCTCTTTTGTTTTCAAATAATGTTGATCTGAATTTTTTGCTGCAATAATTTGATCTTTCAGATTTTTCATGTACATGATGATGGATGCCAAATGCACTTCATGATCTCTCCTATTGAGTGTGTCAACCACTTGATTTTGTTTTTCATTTATATGCTTAATTTTGAAGTCATATTCACTCATAAATTCCAACTATCTAGTTTGTCTATCATTTAGTGTTGGTTGTCCAAACAAATGTTTCAGACCACAATGGTCCATCCTTAGCTCAAATTTATTACCCATAAGGTAATTCCTCCACATTTTCAATCCATGTACAATCACTGCTAACTCCAAGTCATGTGTAGCATAATTCCTCTCATGCTCTTTCAATTTTTTGGACTTATAACATACCACACGATCCCTTTGACTGAGAACTCCACCGAGTCCTTCCTTGCATGCTTCGGTGCAATTTTTTTTTAATTCGGATATGTGATCCAGATGGATGTCAGTGGCCTCCCACCTATTCCAATTGGATTATTTGGGCAGTTTTCCAGTTTGACAATTTATTTCTAGTTTTTGGGTCCTCGACTTCCGGGGCCATTTTGAGGCCCTAAACAATGTTTTTAGGGCTCAAAACAGTCATAATATACATAAAGTTAGAGTTTAATGGAAACATGTGTAGTCCTCGGATAGATCTTTCCAATGGGATATCGTGCACATAAAACATAGATCATATGCAAAAAATGTTGATTATTTGGGTTGGTTGTCATTGATGTCAACCCTTGAAGAAAGTCCAGTAGCGAATTCCGGTAGCACAAAGGTTTGGGTAATGGACCCAATTTTGTTTGATGTATAATGGTATGGGTTTTAATATATTTTAAGGTAAGGATATTCTAGATGGACACTACATGTCATTCCATTTCTGGTGGTATGTGGAATGCCACATAACTCCTCACGGTTAGAGAGTTATGGCCATGTGAAGTTGGAGAACCCTTATGAGTCATATAGAAGCCCCAACAGGTAAAAGTAGTCAAAGTGGTTGCAAAGAAGAAATTATTTAAATAAGATTTCTATATGAATAGTACATGTCATGCCATTTCCAATGGTATGTGGAACATCACATAACTCCTCACGGTTAGAGAGTTATGGCCATGTGAAGTTGGAGAACCCTCATGAGTTATCTAGAAGGCCCAAAAGATCAAAGTAGTCAAAGTGGTTGCAAAGAATAAATTATTTAAATAATAAAGTGAAGTGATGAGTGTACTATAAGTCAAAATGCATACAAAATAAATTATTTAAATAATAAATTTAATGGAGAAATTACTAAGTGGACAAGTGGTTAGAAGTGGGGTAGACCTAAATAAGGAAAGTGGTTTAATATGGTTAGAAGGTAATCCCTCGAGGAAACTACATAAAAGTATAAATAAGAGGCAAGGGTAGCTCATTTTAATTACACTTGAGCATATTGAATATTTACAAGTGAATTAGGTAACCAAAGGATATCTAAGGCGAATTTCATAGGGAAGGTGAAGTAAAGAAGGCCGAAATTCAAGGGAGGATAAATTCTTTTGATGATGCTTTCTAAGATATGTTATTTACAGGTCATCTCACCATTTTTGCAATAATTTGTTTTCTAGAATGATTCAGTACGCGAAATATATATACTTTTGAGGAAACATATCCAAGTAGTTGTGATAAAAATTTCAGCTTGTGGGTCTTTGTATTTTTGGACTTACACTCCGTGGATAATAGGGTTTGTGGTTAGTCCTGAAACTAGTCTAAAAAAGGCGTTTCGGGTAAAAAATTCATAACTTCTTCATAGCAGATCCAAATTTAGTTAGACCAAATGTATTGGTTAGAGTACAGTCTATAGTATTATTTTTACCATTTTCAGATCCATACAAAAAATATTCCATGTGGGGCACACTCTACAAGTTCGCTCTCTAGAATACGCCAAAATTCAACAAGGTATGCCATTTTTACTATAACTCCTTTCCTGAGAGGTTCCAAGTAGTGAAACATGGAGGAATTGCATAAAAGACACTGAAGAAACTTGTGTACTATTTTTAGATCTTTATTCATTACAAGTACATAGTTATGATTATTTCAAGTTAGGGTTGTTGACTAATCCAAAATAAGTCATGTGAGACTAAAGTAAAGTTTCATGAAAATTCTAGTCTCTTGTTGTTAAAGTTAAGGACGGTTTGCAGGTATGTGATCATATACACCAAGTCTAGTACATAGTTACAAATCAGATTTGGATGATGAAATTGATGAGGTATTTTGGTTGAGGTACATGTTGGGTACATGGTTGAGACAAGTAGTTGATGAGTTGGCACATACATGAGGTGTATAGTTGATGATGTTGGTACATCTTGATGAGTCATAGTTGATGAGTAGTTGATGCATGATTGGTACATATTTGGTACATGGTTGGGTGGAACTTGTTAGTAGTATTGTTGACAAATGGTTTATGGATGATGTACCATACTTGTCTTGGTATATTATTAGAAGCACATATTGATCTTGGTGATGATTATGAGTTTTTGTGCTATGCTTGGTTGATGCACATCTTGGTGATATTGTACATATGGTTAAGAGTTATCTTGGTGAGTAGATCTGATTTGGTTGATAAGCTTGATGATACAGGTTGTTGTGATAGGTTGTTTAGACGTGTTATTTGTACAGGTTTGGTGCATGGTTGATGCACTTGTTTATGGTACAAGTTGAGGTACAGGTTGATGTATGGTACATGTTGACACATGTTATTGGTACAGGTTGTTTGGTGTAGGTTGATTGGTATAGATTTATAACAATATATATCATAGTGATAGTGTGACAGTGGTTCCATCATTCTACTAATATTTCAGGGCAGTTGGACAGGGAAAGTGTTGGGCCCTTCATTTTTGGATTTGAAGCTGTGCAAGAAGGACTATAATCCGAGTTTTGGTTTAGCATGAGTTGCAAAAGATACCGAAGAAGTTGGAGAGTGGATCAAGGAAAAGTAACAAAAATTGGTTGGGGAAAAGTAAAACACAATGCCAGCAAGGCAAAAGTAGTTACAACAGAACAAGAAATCATGTGAGCCCAAAGCCATAAGATCCTAATCAACTTAGATATATGATATGTATACGATTGTAAAAGGGTTCTCGGGTTCTCCCTCTCAGCTCTGGGTTCTTGTTCCTGATAAGTTGAGTTTTGATGTTGTTAAGCAAATGTTGTACATGTAATTTGTATTTGGTTCTAGGTAAATAGATCTCTATGACATGAGTCCAGAGTCAAAAGTCCATAATAGAGTACTAAGTTGTATCTATGAGATTGTATTCGATGAGTTTCGAAGATAATAGATGAAGAAGGACCCAAAATTTTGAAATATAATGAGTCATACTATGTTTATGATTATGCATTGTATCTTTACAATACTTCTTTATGCTTGATAAG
>SNQJ01S0089356.1:39511-50311 GCA_010110895.2 Picea sitchensis
ATAGTCTTACCTTAAAATATATTAAAACGCATACCATTATACATCAAACAAACTTGGTTCCATTACCCAAACCTTTGTGCTACCAGAATTCGCTACTGGACTTTATTCAAGGGTTGACATCAATGACAACCAACCCAAATAATCAACAACTTTTGCATACGATATTTGTTTTAGGCACATGATATCTTGTTGGAAAGGTCTATTTGAGGAATACAAATGTTGTCATTAAACTCCAACTCTATGTATATTATGACTGTTGTGAGCCCTAAAAACATTGTTTAGGGCCTCAAAACGACCCTGGAAGTCGGGGACCCGAAAACTAGAAAACTGCCAAAATGATCTAGTTGGAATAGGTGGGTGGCCATTGACATCCATCTGGATCACATATCGGGATGAAAAAAAAAAATTGCACCGAAGCATGCAAGGAAGGACTCGGTGGAGTTCTCAGTCAAAGGGACCATGTGGTATGTTATGAGTCCAAAAATTGAAAGAGCATGAGAGGAATTATGCTACACATGACTTGGAGTTAGCAGTGATTGTACATGCATTGAAAATGTGAAGGCATTACCTTATGGGTAAGAAATTTGAGCTAAGTATGGACCACTATCATCTGAAACATTTGTTTGGACAACCAACACTAAATGCTAGACAAACTAGATGGCTGGAATTTATGAGTGAATCTGACTTCGAAATTAAGAATATAAATGCAAAAGAAAATCAAGTGGTTGATGCACTTAGTAGGAGAGATCATGAAGTGCATTTGGCAGCCATCAGCATGTACATCACAGATCTGAAAGATCAAATTATTGCAGCAGCAAATTCAGATCAGCGTTATTTGAAAATAAAAGAGACATTACAGCAAGGCAATTTTCAGCAAAAATTTAATTGTTGTGAGTTGAAGGAAGATGGGATTCTCATGTACAAAGGTAAGGTGTATGTGTTTAATTCCAGTGATATGAAAAATGTAGTTTTAAGGGAAATGCACAATGTGCCATATGTTTGACACCCATGATATCAGAAAACAATTGCAATAGTAATAAGCCAATACTTTTGGTCAGGAATGAAGAAAGAAGTGGTTAATTACATAGCCAAATATCTAGAGTGCCAGAAGGTGAAGACTGAGCATAGGAATCCAACTAGGTTTTTGTTTCCATTTCCCATTCAAAAATGGAAATGGGAAGTAGTTACAGTTGATTTTATTACTAAGCTACCCAGAACAGTGAAGCAACATGATTCCATCATGGTGGTGGTGGATAAATTAACTAAAGCATCATATTTTATTTCAATAAAGACTACACACAAGGAAACAAATATTGCAGATATCTACATGAAATAAGTTTCTAGGCTACATGGGGTACCTAAAGCAACAGTTTCGGATAGAGATCCAAAGTTCACATCTAATTTTTGGAAAGGTTTTTTCAAGGGATTTGGAACAAATTTAAATCTTAGTACATCGTATCATCCAGAGTCATATGGGAAAATAGAGAGGAAGATTATATTCAATTAGTTGAACTTTCCTACAACAATGGGTATCAGGCCTCATTGAAAATGAGTCCATTTGAAGTAGTATATGGCAGAAAATGTAACACTTTGATGAGTTTGGATATTCGAGCAGACAGAGCAGTTGTTGGGCCAGATTTGTTGAAGTAAATGGAAGAGAAAATGACAAGGATAAAGCATAATTTAAAGGCTACCTAGGATAGTCAGAAAAGTGTGCACACGAGAATAGAGTTTTCGGAGCTTTTAAAGTGGGAAAACATGTGTTTTTGAAAGTGAAGGAAAAGAGAAGTTCGCTAAGATTAGGAAGTTTCTCGAAGTTGGCAGCGAGATATTGTGGACCTTTTGAAATATTATAAAAGAAAGGGCCAGTTGCATACATGTTATCATTTCCTGCATCCATGAGAGTGAATAATGTATTTCATGTATCCTTATTAAAGAATTATGTACCTGATCCTAACCACATAATTGATCAGAATGTGATCTAGGTGGAGAATGAAGAAGATTTTTGGGTGGAACCAATATGCATCCTGGACCGGAAATTCAAAGTGCTCAGGAACAAAGAGATAGGGATGGTAATAGTTCAATGGATCTGCTACGGTCTTGAAGATTCTACATTGGAGCATGAGGAAAACATTCGGGCAAAATACCCACAAATTTTTTACAATTTTGAAAGAAAAAAAATACAAGACTCCATTTTGAGCAGCTAAAATTCTGAAACGACATCTCAGAGTCCTATCCTACTGTGTTGAGGGCCCTAATAAAAGAATGGTTCATTCCTATGGTTACCTCAATCACTTGTAGATATTCAATATGCTTAAGTGTAATTAAAATGAGAGACCCTTTCCTCTTATCTATACTTTTATGCAACTTCCTCAAGGGGTTACCTTCTAACCATATTTAGCCACTTTCCTTATTTTAGGGCTACCCCATTTCTAACCACTTGTCCACTTAGTAATTTCTCCATTAACTTTATTATTTAAATAATTTCTTTTGTATTCATTTTGACTTATAGTACACTCATGACTTCACTTTATTATTTAAATAATTTCTTCTTTGCAACCACTTTGACTACTTTGACCTTTTGGGGCTTCTATATGACTCATGAGGGTTCTCCAACTTCACATGGCCATAACTCCCTAACCGTGAGGAGTTATGTGGATTTCCACACACCACCAGAAATGGCATGACATGTACTATCCATCTAGAATATTTGTATTTAAATAATTTCTTCTTTACAACCACTTTGACTACTTTGACCTTTTGGGGCTTCTATATGACTCATGAGGGTTCTCCAACTTCACATGGCCATAACTCTCTAACTGTGAGGATTTATGTGGCATTCCACATACCACCAGAAATGGAATGACATGTATTGTCCATCTAGAATAGTCTTACCTTCAAATATATTAAAACTCATACCATTATACATCAAACAAACTTGGGTCCATTACCCAAACCTTTGTGCTACCAGAATTCATTATCGGACTTTCTTCAAGGGTTGACATCAACAACAACCAACCCAAATAATCAACAATATCCCCCTTTGGCATTGATGGAAACACTCTAATGTAATACAGAATTCATATTACACATGCTCCCCCTATGACCATCGCTCCCCCTGGAACCATGCCTGTGTGCTCTTTCTCAAGGAATTTACCTTTGCATATGATAAATATCTCCCCTTTTCAACAATGGAAAAGGTGTATTTCCATACAGAGCTGCTCCCCCTGACTAAATGCTTCTTGAAACTGATCTCCCAATCTGAATTGTCCTCTTTATGGTGCATCCTCATGTAAATCTAAGACATATAAGATAAGCATTCAAAAGCGTTCATTTTGGAGTAGAAATTAATCTGAGTCTCTAGCGAAGATACTCAATAGCTTCCCTTGGAAGCGGTTCTGTAAAGATGATTGTCACTTGTTCTTTTGTGCCCACATATTCAACTCTGATGTTCTTATCTGTAACTTGTTCTCGTATAAAGTGATACGTTATGGGAATGTGCTTCATCTTGGAGTGCATCACTGGGTTCTTTGAGATATTGATGGCACTTGTATTATCACAATAGATTGGAATGGGATCATCATACTCAACCTATATATCTATCAAATTTTGTTTCATCCATAGATCTTGAGTACAACATCCTACTGCTGCAATATACTCTACTTCGGTTGTAGATAAAGATAGTGATGATTGTTTCTTACTTAGCCAAGATATTAAACACTTGCCCAAGTAGAACGTTGCTCCACTGGTTCTTCTTTGGTCATCAATGCAACCTGCACAATCTGCATAAGTGTAGGCAATAAGTGATAGATCCTTTCCTTTTGGATACCATAATCCAAACTCTTATGTTCCTTTGAGATATCTCAAAATCCTCTGCACTACTAATACATGTGATTCCTTTGGTGTTTCTTGAAATCGTGTCACATGTCCAACTACCTACATTACATATGGTTTGGATGTTGTCGCATATAGTAAGCTACCAATCATTGACCTGTATTACCTCTAGTCTATAGACTTTGAATCATCATATTTTATCAACTTGAAAATAGTTTGCATAGGAGTGGTAGTTGGTTTTCAATCTTCCATTCCGAACCTCTTTATCATTTCTATTATATACTTAGTTTGAGAAATAAAAATTCCTTGGTTGCTTTGACATATTTGAAGACCTAGAAAGAAGGATAGTTCTCCAAGTAATGGCATTTCAAATTCATTTTGTATATCCTTTGAAAATTTATGGCTTAACCTGTCATCATTACTTCCAAAAATAATATCATCATCATAAACTTAAATTAATAAAATACTATCTTGAGTTACCTTGATGTAGAGGTTGTTGTCTACACTTCCTTTTTTTAACCCTTCATGTTGTAGATATTTATTCAGTCTAGAGTACCATGCTCTAGGAGCCTGTTTTAGACCATACAATTCCTTCTTCAATTTTCACATGTAATATGTTTTCTATGACAACTGAAATCCTTCTAGTTGTTCGTTGTAGACTTCTTGTTCATAAAGTTGTTCCAATGATTCATTTTCTTCTTTGATTCTCGTCCACTTGTTTCATCAATTGTTACATTGATGTTTTCCACAAATTTGTTCAATCTCAGATTGTAACACTTGTATGCTTTCCTTTCACTTGAGTAACCAACAAGTACTCCTTTGTCCACACAATAGTAAAACATTCCCATTCTTCCATCTTCTCTTTTGATGTAGCATTTTCTTCCAAATATTTTGAAGTGCTTCACATTTGTTGGTCTTCCTTTCCATAGCTGGTAGGGAGTTTTTTCATTGTTGTTTCTAAGAATTACTCGATTTTGAATTTGAATTGTTGTATGCACTACAAGTGTCCAAAAAGTATCTGTCAATTTGGAATCCATTAGCATTGTTCGAGCCATTTCCTGTGTAATTAACATCCATAATGTTCCTTTGTCTCTGAACCACTCTCTGAACCAATCTATGAATCCATGCTCTCGTCCACTATCATATATATGTCCAAACTTACTAAGTGTTCTTACAAATCCATCTATGTCCATATTGTCCAAGACTCTACTGCACAATTGTCCATAATGTTGACCCATTTATTACTATACTATCATCAAGTCTTCACTACTGCAACTATCAAACTGTACTTCTGCTAACTGACTACTCTAGATCTGTCTACTCAAACTCTACAAGTTGCTCGAAGGATTGTTCTTTGGTCTGTCACAGCTATCACATAGACTCCCCCTATCTAATATTCATGTTACCTGGGAGTCTCTAAGACGGATGGAACAGAACAATTCCTTCTCTGATGTGTATTCATCATCATCTTCATTGGTAGATTTGTCGTCTCTCTGAGCTCTAACTTCTTTCTTTCAGTCCGTGGATTCATCTTTCACTACAATGCATGAAAGTAAAATCTCTTTAATATGTTCCTTATTTACATGTCCGTATTTTCTTTCAGTTATTTTCCAAACCTTTTTGTATCTAACATATTTCTTTTTCTCTGTAGAATTTTCTTCATCTCGTTTTATTGCCAATCTTGTGATCTCTGGGACCTGGTATTTGTTCACCTGTTCTTCATGTTTTATTATCCATACTTTCTTATATCCAATATGAGTGTTCTCTTTCATGGAAGTCTCGATCATTCTTCTAGAATCACTAATTATGTGTCCATAGTTATGAAATGTGTAACATTCAATGTTACGTGGGGCCACATAGGCATTTCTTACTTGAACATTTTTATAATCCCTGCAATCTGCAACCTTATGTCCAAAATTGGTACAATAAAAGCAATGACCATAAAATAAATTTGCATACCTGGGAGTGAATTTTCTTTGTGGTGTAGTCCTTTTGAATTTCTTTCTTGATTGATCATGATCATGATTGAAGCTTCTTTGTGGCTTGAACATGGATGGTCTTCTTGAAAATGTATCTTTAATAGTTTTCTTAGATTCTGGTTGACCATGATTCCTTCCTTTGAGTACTTCTGCATAACTCTTTCTATTTTATTCATTCTTCTTTTATATAAACCTAGAGTGCTTCTCTCTGTTCTCTATAACTGATGTGGATGTTTCTGTCTCTTCAACGTTCTTGTTGAGCTAGACGATTTTACTTCTCAATGTGACAACTTCTTAAAGATTCTCAACCTCTTCTTATTTCTTCATTATCTGAGACTTCATGACTTCTTCTGTTCTTTTCTCTTCTTCAAGATGGATTTTAATGTGATTATTTCTTCTTTAAGTCCTTTCTCTTCTTGACCAAACTCTTCCTCAAGTTAGTTTAGATCATTAGTTCTTTCCTTAAGATGATCTGTCAATATCGTTTCTCTCATTTATACCCTTCCTTATGTGTTTCTATGTTGGCTTCCAAATATTGCTTTTGATCTTTAATATTTTCTTCAATCTTGATGGCTTCTTCTAGCTGAGTTCTTAAGTTCTTGATGACCTGTTGGGATTTTTCAAAAATGTGAGCACTTTCCTTTTGTTTCATCAAGTATTTCTTGAGTGACTTGTTTTCTTCTCTTTCTTTTCTTAGTTCATCTAAAGCACTAATCAATTCTTCTTCATAATTGTCTTCTTTTTCAATTATTTTTTCTGTCTCATTTCCTTCATGGCATTCTATTTCAATATGTGCATGTTTTCACAATTAAAGAAAAATAGCATACCTCTGTTGATTATTTACTCTTCATCTTCCGAATTTGTTTGACATGGTGAACATATTTCTTTTTGATCTGTACCTGCATCTTCTTTGGAATTTTTTGAATCCGCGATGGGTGAATAATATATATCATGTAACTTATCCCAATGTTCTTTGGCTGATGAACATTTACCAACCTTTTTTCCTACCGGATTAGGTAATCATTCCCAGATGAAATCCATTGCTATTTTTTTATTCTTCTTGAATTCCTTATTGGTTGCAGTCTTTGCCATTTTTGAACTATCATATCTTGTAATGACTGATAGCCAAATATAATACCCCTATGCCTGTAAAAATATTTTCGTCCTTCCAATCCATATCTCATACTTTAAACCATTCTGACCATTAAACAATGGTACTCCATTCTCAGAATAATCCATGATCTCCTTCCAGTGGTTAAACTATTTTCTCAAGGAACCTGCTCTAATACCAATTGTTGGATTACTGAGAGGGGGGGTGAATTAGTAATAGAGAAATTTAATCATTTTTAACCATAAAATGCAAGTGTTATATAAATGTAGCATTATCCTCAAATAGTTGTAGAGTAAATAAACAATGAACAAATGATAAATCATACACATACACAGTACACCGGTGTTTTTACGTGGAAACCCAAAGCGGTAGAAATCCACGGAATGTTTTTTCTTATATGTCTTTAAGAATTACATTCATTGGAAGCACCAACTTCCTTTGTTTTCCAAATGCAATTGGAAGGAGGATCCAACCCCCTAGTTTAACATGCTAAAACCTAAGGGAAGCTCCAACTCCCTAATTCTCTGGCTACAAAGAGAAGGAGGCTACAATCCCCTATGTTCTTTGGCTACAACCAGAAGGTGGCTACAACCACTTTTCCTTGTTGTTGGGTTGGAATTGATCAGACCAGTGTCCTTCTTAGGTTACCAACAAAAGGTATCATGTAGTCTAGAGCATTGGAATTTTCATCTCCTTCAAAGAGAAGAAGTCTCACCTGAAGTGAAATCAAGACAGAAGGATAGGGAAGGGCAAGGAGAATACTTGGGTGGGTTCCCAGAACCTTCACGACTCACCATGACCTTGCGCAAAATAGACCAATTATAGATCATATCTAAACTTATGCATACAAGAACTGAAGATACTTAAGTTGAAAAAATCATTTATACACAGAGACATCATATTGAGATTATCAAGCATAAAGAAGTACTGTAAAGATACAATGCATAATCATAAACACAGTATGACTCATTATTTTTCAAAATTTTGGGTCCTTATTCATATATTATCTTCGAAACTCATTGAATACAATCTCAAAGATATAGCTTGGTACTATGTTATATAATTTTGACTCTGGACTCATGTCACAGAGCTCTATTTACCCAGAACCAAATACAGATTACATGTACAACATTTTCTTAACAATAGCAAAACTCAACCTATCAAGAACAACAACCCAGAGATGAGAGAGAGAACCCAAGAACCATTTTACAATCGTATGCATCTCATATATCTAAGTTGATTGGGATCTTTTAGATTTGGGCTCACATGCTTTCTTGTTCTGTTGTAACCAATTTTTCCTTACTGGCATTGTGTTGTCCTTTTCCCCAACAGATTTCTATTACTTTTCCTCGCTCCACTCTCCAGCTTCTTTTGTAGCTTTCACAACTCGTGATAAACCAAAACTGGGCCTATAGTCCTTCTTGCACATATTCAAATCAAAAAATGAAGGGCCCAACAGGCTCCAACCACAAGACTTGACTCACCCTCAAGTCAAGTACTTGTCTCTTTCACAGCTTCTAGGAGTAATTGTTGTTTTCCCTTATCCTCTTTCTTCGCTTTACCTTCCTCTTCTGCTTGCACTTTCTCTTCTTCTGCCTCTTCAAATTAAGGGCCCAACTCTGGGACCAATGTTAAGGCCCACTTTCTGACTTCCTGGAAACTCCCAACTTTATCATGCCATTTCCTGACAAGGAGTGAGGCCTCGGCGATGAACTTTTGGGTCACATATGTGATACATCCCTTGGGCTTGGATGCAGCCAAAGATTTCTATTCAGAGTCTGTTGTGGCATCCACCTGATGAATTTTCATGTATACTTTCTGAACAACAGGTCGAAAGTCACGCAACTCCTTCTTGGATATAGATTGTGCCTTGAACAAAGCATTTATCTCATTATCTACTTGTTGGATTTGGTCGAATTTATCTTGTTACTCGATCGGATCCATAGTAACCACAAATTCCTCATTCAGCAACTATATTTTCGTGTGCACATCCTCTAGAGTCTAGTTGTGCCTAGAGATGATGCCCATCCAGTCAATGAATTCTCGGAATACCCTTGGTCACTTAGTTGTGTGCTTGTGTAGTGTTGTTCAAGCATTGTTATCTTCCAGCACTACCTTCTCCATCTATTCTTGCAACTTTTGAGGTTGTTTCTCCACTTTTTATTGACTCTACCACAACTGCACTTCCAGATGCTCTGCCCAAATGGCCAATTGTGACCATGCTCCTTAGATTAATTCGATCTAGTGGTCAGGCTTTCTTGCATCACTGGACTCTTGCAGTTGTGGTGTAGCCTTCCTTATTTCTGGCCAGGCTTCAACAAGCCTCCTCTGGATTCTTTCCAATTTTTGTTCCACCTGAATCTTGGTGAATTCTTCCTGCGTATTGCACGCTTGAGCAAGGAGTGTTTCCTCCCTTGTGAACTCAGTATTCCTTTCATCATGTTGGAGCCTCTACTCCAGTTGATCAATTGAGGCCCTGATCACTCCAACTAGTTGAGTTGTTGGCCACTATGCTAGTTCAGCGAGAGAATGGGTGGCATCCCTGGGTGCTCGGACCTATAGTGGAAGACCATTGGTCGTTGAGTGCTCTGAGGAAGTCTCTACCTCCTCCTCTTATGTATATGATCCTGGCACAAGCCTCAATCTCAATGCTACCAGTAGGAACATTAAAACGTTTCTTCTGGCCAGGCAGAGTTCCAACAACTTTGCACACTGTTGAGGGTTTTGGAGGACTATCTCCATATGTTCCTACGCTAACGTTACGCTTTTCCCTGAAGTCGTCTCTAGTTCCTTCTGGCCCTTTGGTGTCTCCACTTCTTTGTGGACCTCTGCTTCCTAGGTTGTGTTGCCCATATCACCCTCAACCTTAGTCGTTAAAGTAGTGTGTTGGGGACTTCAGACTTGCGGCTTCTCTGTTGTTTGCATCTATTTCGAAGACAAAGCATCCTTAATCGACACAAAGGGTACAATTTGTTGGTCTTGGGATTTAGGGTTCATGTCAGTCAATTGTAGCCTTTTCTTAGGTATTTCTGTGTTTGGACCAGAGATTTATGGCCTCTGCTCGAGAATTAATGGTGGATCGTGTTGCATGGGTTCTGGATCAGTGGTTTGGGGTGGACTATCATTTTTTGGAGGTGGCGACTAGGGTTGTGGTGGTGATGGAGGGTGCTCAATAATGATGGTGGATGGAGTGGTGTCAGGATCAAGGTTGTCCTGGATATGTATGATGTGGTTTGCTCGAGCCATTGAGTGAGTGTGGGGAATGGTGGATGAGATGGGTTGGGGGTTCAAAACCGTACTTGGTGAAATCCTCGTCTAGATTTTCTTAGCCACTGGATCTGTAATGAATAGAATGCTAAGTATTTTGTTGACATCCTTACCTGTTAACATAGATTTATCTAGAAGTTGCAGGAACACCGGCAATGTTCTCTTCTTGAGCTCCAATGGTTGTGTATCCTCCTCTTCTTTGGATTCCATCTATCCCTGAGCTTATTTCTTCTGTACCTCTGGGCCTAAGCTCATTCCTACCCCTACTTCCTGACCTTTCTTATTCAGCAGCTCGACAAGAAAAACATAATGAATCCCTGACTTGTGTGGGTTGCGTTTGAATCCAAGCCATGATATCACCTCTTTTTCGAAGGCCTCTTCGTCCAAATAGAATGGCAGCGTCCACGAGTGGAATTCCTCCCTGTTGGAATACCCTGGCCACAAAAATGTATGGTATCGGTTCATGTTGAATGCTATGTTCCACATATTGTAGTTAAGAATCTTCTACAAAATGTGAAACCTCTGTGTTGCATCAATTAGTCTATTGTACCACTTGGAGAATGTCATATTGTTGAAGGCGGTGTTCTCTGAGTCCACCCTTGAATGTCA